>NQII01002264.1:73638-91272 GCA_002778355.1 Clitarchus hookeri | reverse complement strand
TCGCCACGAGCCGCTCTGTCTCGCATCTAAACTGCAACTAACATACAGTAACGTCTACACATCCACAGCCGATAAGGTGACGGCCGATTCACATCTGTTTACGTTACTACAGTATTACAGGACTAAACATCATGGCGTCCGACGTAAACAAAGTGGCCGAACTCCTCGAGTATTGTCTATTTTATTTTAGACGTTCTGCTTATTTTATCAGTACACCATCCTAAATATGAAACATATAAGGTGTACAAAAGCCATTTATATAACTTTTGTGGGTGTACTACGTCTGCTTCAAAAAAACCGCTATTCTTTACATATACCAATAATAAAATTATACTTTTTAAAAATTATGCAGTAAATACGTGTTTCAAACATCAATATTATTTAGGGCATAAAACATTGTAATGACGCAATATTCTTAATTTTTTGGGACACTGGTGTAAAATTCTTTTGCGTGTATGAAGCTTTCGAAAGCTTCGTAATATTTTTATCGGGTTTGAAGTTTAAAGCCACGGTGGCTCGTTTCCCGTGATAGTTTGTTTATCCGGCAGACGTGTGCTATTGTAGGTTATCGGGCGGGCGTCTGCTGTTTACTTTTTATCAGGAGTCCGTTTACCGTTTCGTTTCGAAAGTTTTCAGTTTTTGTTAAGCGTCAGCATTACTTAGCTTTTTTCCGGCTACGTCGTACAAGTATTGTTGTAAGAGAAGTTCGTTTCTCTTCATGTTGATGGCGTCGACAGTTTTAGTTCCTACGACGCAGTTACGATAACATGTTGAGAGCGTGCGTGGCCAGGCCCTTATCTCAGGAGAGGGGGGCGAGACGCAGAATAAAAGACACGTCTGTCTGTCGCCCTTCGAGCAGTGCTTCAGAGTCAGTCGGCGGCGAGGGCCGTTAGAGGCGTCACTTCAGGAAGCAGTTACTTAGAGCAGTTTCGTCAGTCGCTTCGGGTCAGTCGCCCGTGAGGGCAGGTCAGTGCAGTCGTCAGAAGCATCGTACAATGGTCGTCTAGGTCGCGTCAGGCGTGACGAGAACCCCCACATCGGCCACTAGACTTTATTTTATTTCTCTGCCGGTTTGGGAGGTTGACACATTTTATATTTATTTCGATGCAAGTTCTGAAACATTAAAAATCTGCAAACTACGGTGGCGCTGTTTCTGTACTTTTATATTTATCTGTGAGAGGTTCGTACTCTACATACTGGAACTTCGTCTGTGAACTGTGTCGCTAAAAGTTAAATAAACATATATAACAAAATACTCTGGAACTTCTTAATTTTTTTAATTGATCTGCACCCATGTACTGAGTCTCGTGTTTCTACCTTGAGCTAGTTGTGGCAAAGTAATGTTCTGCAGTGTAAGCTGACGAACGTTGCAAAATGGCACCTAACTGTGGGGATGCAATATTATAAATATGGCTCAACGACCCGCTGCAACGTTACAACATCTAATATCCTACTAAAATTAAAATTTTCAAGTTTGTTAATTATATTTGTGGAACGNCCCGCTGCAACGTTACAACATCTAATATCCTACTAAAATTAAAATTTTCAAGTTTGTTAATTATATTTGTGGAACGTAAGTCATTCTGAAGCTGAAGCCATAATAATATACTACTATGTAAGTTGAAACCTTTTTCATGAAAAATTGTATGGCAGTCGTTTGTATGATTTGAGTTTTGGCTTGTATGCTACATGATATAAAAAGTATAAGTGGTTCAAGTCGCTCCATGTCACAATGAACAGTACATGTGCGAGGCAAGCGCTCCTCGTCACGGCGAGGAACGACCAGCGCTGCCGCTAGCCAAGCCGCTTCTTGTCACTGCGAGGAGTGAACCGCGTGTGCCGCACAAGTGCGAAGCTGTCACACCTAGTAGCAAACATGGACGGAGCAAAGTATTTATGGACAACGAGGCTGCAACAATGAAAGTAATATTACAAAACTGAGAATTGACTAGGTAATTTACTCAAAATTAGTAAAGGTAATGACAATGAAAGGTGAAAGTAGATCATAATGAGTTTTCAGAACTAAACTTTCACNTACTCAAAATTAGTAAAGGTAATGACAATGAAAGGTGAAAGTAGATCATAATGAGTTTTCAGAACTAAACTTTCACAACTGAGTCCAGTACTAGCAACCGTAAATTTCACAAATAAATAAAAATGTACGGTTCCAGAACGAATGGTCAAGCAAAGTTCAATAAAGTATAATTCATTACATAAATATTGCGCCAAATTCTTCGGCACTGCTGCAGAGTTCGGCACGGCAATAGACATGTAACACATTCTAGCTACAAGATCGATAACCTAAGCGACTTGGAACTTCCTGTAGTAGTCACTTCAAGGTCAAAGCGCTGTGACTTGCGCACCGTGAGAGGAGCAACGAGCAGAAGCAGCGACTTTAAATCATCTGTCACTGCTTGTCACCATGACAATCTGGTAACCGTGACAGGAAATATTCCCCATCCCTTCTGCTTTGTACATAGACTAAAGATGAGGTAGACGGATTCCTTGTCTTCTGCGCATGCACCCAACATTGACCTACCCCACACAAACACAACTGTCAGTCACGTGGCAAACAGTAATGAACAGATTTGTTTGTATTAACTTTCGAAGGACAACCACTTTCATATAAATAAAATACGTTTACCAATTTGAATTTAATCAAGCTGCATTACAAATTGGTTAGAGGAAGTGTATAAACAACTCAAAACACTTCTTACATAAACAGTGTTCCAACCTCAAATCCTACGCACGCCGTTCACGACAGTCATATTGGCAGAAAAGCAGTTCAATGTTGAGACACGGAGATTGGTTCTGCACAGCTAGCGATATCCTCTACCCCACATTCACTTCATGATTTACCCTTTGGTGCATTCAGTAATGTGACAAGTTTGTATTTCTCGCCGACACATTCCGCTTTCAACTTTTTTTGCAGTGTACACAAAGCAATCATTGCTTTCTTTTTGCAAGTACTGTAGACTTTAATTTCAACGTGCTGACGCGACTGCTTACGAGGCCAAAGGGACAGGAGGGCGATGTAGCAGTGCACAACAACCTCATGTGTCTCTCTGGCGGGAAACACTCTCCAGTCCAGAGAGATACTTAACCAGCTATTCAGCGATAGTGGGTGGTGATGGTCGAGCCAGTCGTGGCCAGATCCCGTTGTCCTCCGCATCTTGAGATGCAGTTGTTGATGATCNGTGGGTGGTGATGGTCGAGCCAGTCGTGGCCAGATCCCGTTGTCCTCCGCATCTTGAGATGCAGTTGTTGATGATCGACAAGTCCCTGCCCAAGGCAGCCACCACTACTTTGTTGTTAGACGCGTCACGGTACTTACGTGTGTTGAATGTGGAGCTTTCAGCTTCTCCGCACGCTTATCACACACAGGATAATTCACACATTAATAAACACTGGAAACCTACGATAGGNAGCTTTCAGCTTCTCCGCACGCTTATCACACACAGGATAATTCACACATTAATAAACACTGGAAACCTACGATAGGCTGTTTGGTGGTCCAGCTCCCTATGTGCCGTTACGCGGCATGACCTCAAATAAAGACTTGGTGGGGGTTTTACGTGATTACAAAAGCACTCCTCAGCTCTATTTAAGTGCGCTCGACANACCTCAAATAAAGACTTGGTGGGGGTTTTACGTGATTACAAAAGCACTCCTCAGCTCTATTTAAGTGCGCTCGACACTGTAGCCTGTTGATAGCTAAAAAGGAACTTATGGCTCCGTGAAAGTAATTGAGTCAAACCCGTGACGCGTCCTGAGCCTGCCCGAGTTGAGAGTGGCTCACCATCCAGCCAGGTTTTTGATCAATTTGCTTTGTGATTTCTAAATTTTTGTTGTGATTTTTCTATTTTTCCATTCATTTTCATGAGGTTTCTATTTTTTCCATTAAATTTTGTGATTTTTCGACAGTTCCTGAGAATGGCCTTGTAAAATTGCTGCCCTTGTCAAATTAGCTACTTCTAAAATAGTATCCCGGCTGNGTGGGTGGTGATGGTCGAGCCAGTCGTGGCCAGATCCCGTTGTCCTCCGCATCTTGAGATGCAGTTGTTGATGATCAACAAGTCCCTGCCCAAGGCAGCCACCACTACTTTGTTGTTAGACACGTCACGGTACTTACGTGTGTTGAATGTGGCGCTTTCAGCTTCTCCGCACGCTTATCACACACAGGATAATTCACACATTAATAAACACTGGAAACCTACGATAGGCTGTTTGGTGGTCCAGCTCCCTATGTGCCGTTACGCGGCATGACCTCAAATAAAGACTTGGTGGGGGTTTTACGTGATTACAAAAGCACTCCTCAGCTCTATTTAAGTGCGCTCGACAATGTGGCCTGTTGATAGCTAAAAAGGAGCTTATGGCTCCGTGAAAGTAATTGAGTCAAACCCGTGACGCGTCCTGAGCCTGCACGAGTTGAGAGTGGCTCACCATCCAGCCGGGTTTTTGATCAATTTGCTTTGTGATTTCTAAATTTTTGTTGTGATTTTTCTATTTTTCCATTCATTTTCATGAGGTTTCTATTTTTTCCATTAAATTTTGTGATTTTTTGACAGTTCCTGAGAATGGCCTTGTAAAATTGCTGCCCTTGTCAAATTAGCTACTTCTAAAATAGTATCCCGGCTGNTGACAGTTCCTGAGAATGGCCTTGTAAAATTGCTGCCCTTGTCAAATTAGCTACTTCTAAAATAGTATCCCGGCTGTACTGAACTTTATTTCATTAATTCTTTTTATGAAAGCATAGGAAAATTTTCTTTCAATTTCAGCTTCATTTTCAGGGTTTTTGCTACACTGAAAATAGATTTCCTGTAAATTATTGCGTTTGACATCAGTGGGGAGACATGGTAAATCATTACCTAAGTCAAGATAAAAATTCTGCCAAAAATAAATACATGTTAAATTTATTGTGGGGAAACAAATATTTGCTCTAGACCATAATAAAACCGTGTGGTTATTTTATATTTTGTGTGTGTTCTTGTATTGGGGCAAGCACTGCATTTACGACGTGTCTCATTCGCATGTGGTGAATGTTTGCAGGATGCATGCTGCAGATAGAGCCGAGCCGACCGTCCATTGGTTCTGTGCTTTGTTACATCTTTTTATGCAGGGCATGAAAATATGAATTATAGAACAATGTTATTGGCAGAAAATAAAAGCATTATTTGACGCCTCATGTAACAATGTTAGGATTATGAAGTAACAGTGTTGTTTACAGGAATGTTGCCACAGGGTTGTACTGTATTGTAACTACAGTAGAGCCTCAATTTTACAAATACAAATTGTACGAGGCAATTGTTGGGAACTGTGTTGTGCAGGGCAGAGGTGTCTTTGCCAACAAAGCCTTCAAGACTGGCGACACGATCTTCGAGGAGGCGCCGATGGTGTGCCGCCAGTTCTCCTGGAACGCAGTCTACAAGTACACCGCCTGCGACTTCTGCATGAGGTGCGCCGTGGTTACGCCGACCACCGTGTCGTACATGAGCATGCTGCCACACATATAAACACTATTCACTAGTCTCTGAACACAAAANTTACGCCGACCACCGTGTCGTACATGAGCATGCTGCCACACATATAAACACTATTCACTAGTCTCTGAACACAAAAAGTTTTTTTTTTTTTAGTTTTGTTGTCTATTGATGCACAATTTAATGTAGTAACATTTTCGTGCAAGTATATTATGTTTGTACAAAGATGTTGGCCTACTTTGTAAAAACAAATTTCTGAGTTAAAACACTAAGACAGATTTTTTTGCCACCAGAACTATGAAAATCAAGTGGGGTTTGTGACATAATTAATGCACTTGAATGCATGTTCTAAATAGCTTTCAGAATATTATCTCAGTCTTCTCTTTTCTCATCATTCATTGCTACCCACTTGGAGACATAGCTTCTGTTGTACATTTTTATTTTTTTACCACANCTTCTCTTTTCTCATCATTCATTGCTACCCACTTGGAGACATAGCTTCTGTTGTACATTTTTATTTTTTTACCACAGTGGTGTTATATAAAGGTATTAAATATTATGTTGAAGGTAATATACAGTAATGAATTTTATCATATTTCCACCTGACGAATGATTGGTTTGGTACTTTTAGGTTAGTTTGTGTTTTCAAGGATGGGTGCATTATTTATCAGGACCGAGCACTTAGCTTAGCTTGAACACTTGTCACCGGTCAGTTAAACTCGACACCTTGGTTCTGCGAGCAGCGGTGCATGTGCTGAACATTGTGCGGTGTTGCGCAGGCCTCTGGAGACAACACAGGAGAACGTGCGCAGGCTGAGTAGGCAGAAGGCTCTGGTGCTGCCGTACCCCGAGTGCTGCCCCACGGACAGCTCCTCCCACGTCCAGTGCCCGCACTGCGCGGTAATGCTCCACTTTCTACACATCTGGCTCACTGTTAACTTATACACCAACATGTAGAAGTGCTCGTAATGTAGAAGTTGGAGAACCTGATTAGGTTGGATGAAATTAATTGTTCTGCTGATCTGTGATTGCAGAAAGATTTTAACCGTTTTATATCTTCACAAGTAACTTCTCATCTTTAAAAATGTTGCAGTGAATGAACTTAACAAGTAGGTAATGCATTTTAATTACAGTACTTTTTTTATATACGTATTAAGTTTAGAATTTTAAAACATCCTATAATTTTAGTGTATGACCATACTTGATGGTAACCTCAAGGAGCTTCTGAAAGTTTGTTGTTCAAGTGGATGTTGCTTACAACACTGCACTACCCAGTAGTCATGTGCAATGCTTGAGTAACAGGTGGAAAATTAATAATTGTGTTTTACTTGAAAACTGTAAGTTAACAATGACACGTGATGCGTACTGACATATATATATAACAACTTCACCTCATCTTCACGTCACCCCAGGCGGGGTTTGAACCATGAATGGCTACCGGAGACTACCAGCACGCCCCTAGGCAAGAGGCACCCACGACACATCTTTTGCCTTTGTGTCAGACGTCACGTGTGATAGAAGCCAGCCAAGCGGCCCAGCGCTGCGCCTGCTTCCGCCATGGCCCCGAGAGATGGCNCCCTTCTGGTAGTGACACCAGAGTCCCTTCTGGACAACAGCATCGAGTTAGTTAGGGTCAGTTAGTATTATAGCTACCTAGCCGCATCTGCTCTTATCTAGTTTAGACCCAGGTCCCCTTTACTTGACATTATCGTAGTCTACCTCTGTTACAGTTTCTTGTTGGTTAGGAGTTAGTACGGGCCACAGTGTCTATTCCTCACAGGAATGAACAAATCTTTCTATCTAACCTCAGAGTACTTATTTGTAGGGTGACTGTGACTTTAACCCCAGTAGACATCAGCCCACCAGGGAAAAGCAGGAGACTGTGTCATTACAACCCATTTGCTGAACCCAGAGTAGGACTGCGGGCTCCCTTAACCAGGTGCACGTCGTACGTCTCAAACAGATCCATTAGACGCCACCCATACTGTGAATCAGGTACGCCGAGGTACCTGATGCACACGTATGGTAGAGCCATTACCTGCTCTTCCTTAGCGTGGCCGACTTTAGTACCTTCCTTTATGCCATACACCCATAGGAGTGGTGAAAAGTGGCGAGCTAGGAAGGCAGCTACTACCTCGGAGTCCAACTTGAGCTGTAACCCATCGCCAGCTACTCTCTAAACACCCCAGGAACAAGCTCAAGCTGCCCGACAACTGGAGAGGTTTCACCTCCCAGTCCTTCCACGTTTCCTATTTCAGCCACTCTACAAGACCGCCAGCAAGCCGCATCAAGTCGTCGTCGACTTCCGCCAGGGACGCCACGTACCACTGGGTATATCGAACCCGTGGTTCCAACCCCGCAGCAACAGTGGCCGAGTCAGGAGCTACGCCCACTCTAAACCAGTGGCTGTGTGTAAACCAGTGTGTGTTGGAGAGGACAGTTTAGCCCACACCAGACTTTGTGCCTGCCGCCAAGCCATGTTCCCCTGTTTATATACCGGTCGGGGTCCAGTTGGCAGCCAGTAAAGTCGAACCCAATAGGTAACCCGTGTCTCTGACCAGCACAGTAAAACTTCGCCCGACCGTGACGTCAATGAGTTTCCCCGACATCATGCGTCAATGTTGAGGAGGCTTGTTCAATACAGTACATTTTTTTTTACAGAAAATACACTACATACTGTGTATTATTTGGTGGCATAATTCTAAATATACCTTACATTATTGTAATGGAAAAGAGAGTTTGGCTTCTGTCTTCCATAAGCCAGCTCTGACACGAGATGGGGGAGGGGCAGATTCACTACACCTGCCTTTCGTCAGAGTGTTCTTTGTATGGTAGTTGAGTGAAGGTGAGGAACCCACTGATTGGGTGTCCTCCATCCCCACCAAACCATCTCAACAGATTTTTTTATTTATTTGTATAACTACTTGAAAACATATATTTTGTTACCTGACAATGACAGAAAGAGAGTTGCTATTTCTCTGAACGCTGGGTATGTGGCCTCTTCTTCACTGGTGGAGTGAGTGGAGTTGTATTTGACTGTGTGGAAGTGTATAAATTAAAAATATTACAGCAGAAGGTTTTGAATATGATGCAACAGTGGTGAATCCTTGCATTTGAGCCCTTGAAGGCTGAAATCTGAAGTTTATAAAATTGTAAATGGTGCACAGGTTGTCTCGTGTTGGGAAATGCAGCTGTTTGCAGTAATGAGAGTGCGCATGCGCAGGTGTGGTACTGTGGGGCAGAGTGCCGGGATGCAGCGTGGACGCAGTTCCACCAGACACTGTGCGTGGGAACTGAGGCCGACTGCCAGTCGCACCCTCTCCGGCGTCTGGACGAGGCCTGGAGGTGAGCAGCCCAGCGTTGACACGTGCGGCCTGCTGTCACGACTACACCCAGTGCAGTGAAACCTTACTAGAGCGACCCCTCACTGTTCCATAAATTAAGGTCGTTATGGCAGCAAGGTCGCTTTTGATATTTTAAACAATTTTGGACGGCTTTTGACCCACCTCAAACTATTTCATTTCAAAATTCACAATTTTTGCACGACATTCATGTTCAATCTTCTCCAGCGTAAAAATGATGTCTTTTTGATTAAATATAAATGTATTTTAATGGCAGACACTTGAAAAAAACTATAGAGAGGCGTATACTTAGCTTCCTCTTATCTCCCGAAATGTTAGGAAACATTGAGCTGTGCAAGGTTTTGCCAAGCATTGCAAGTCCATTTGCAACCGTCTCTGGCGTAAAATAAACATGATTTTTGCATTGGATATTAATTTAATTCAATAGTGAGACGTCTTCAAAGTAAAATGACATCCTACATGTGTACTTGACCTCCTCTTGTCGTCGTAAATGTTTAGATATCATGTGGTGACAGATCACAAAATACATTTTCAGTGGCTTTTTGCAGGAAAATCCGAAGGATTCGTTACTGAAATATTTNTTGCAACCGTCTCTGGCGTAAAATAAACATGATTTTTGCATTGGATATTAATTTAATTCAATAGTGAGACGTCTTCCAAGTAAAATGACATCCTACATGTGTACTTGACCTCCTCTTGTCGTCGTAAATGTTTAGATATCACGTGGTGACAGATCACAAAATACATTTTCAGTGGCTTTTTGCAGGAAAATCCGAAGGATTCGTTACTGAAATATTTNTGTGGTGACAGATCACAAAATACATTTTCAGTGGCTTTTTGCAGGAAAATCCGAAGGATTCGTTACTGAAATATTTATTTCAACATTCACACACACACACATGCACGCGCGTGCCCACACACCCTTCTGAATAAACTGATTTTCTGGAAGGGCACATACAAAACCTCTTTGTCTCAGTGTAATGCATAGGCACCGTGCATTCATAACTCACTGCAATCGCCAAGTTTGAGTAACTAATTACTGAAGGTCGTAAAGAAATTAATTTCAATAATGGTGTTTGTTTGTCTCTTGCTCGAAAATTACAAGTTTTTAAAATTAAATATTATTATTCACTTTGAAATGTTACATAGTGGTCGTCAAAGTTCAATTGTCATGAAGTAATACTACTAGTTGTCTCTTCACATGCGCTTGACNGCGCACGACCAGTAACCTGACAGGCACGCACGTACAGATCACGCGTGAACTGCTTGCCTTCCCCACTCCAGGTCTTCCCTCCCTCACCTGACTACGCACCTAATGAGAATTCCACATAATTAGAGATTATAAAAAAATAGTTTTGACTATATACACACTATAAAACGCTACAAGCATGTTTTCTAGCTACTTCAGTATTTTTGTAAAGGAAGTTGTGTGGAAAGATGGCTCCCGGGCAGAACACAGCGGTGTGTGGAAGTTAGTAGTTCGTAAATGTTGCCCCTAGTGTGGAACTTTTCACGTCGTCATGAAAGTAGTGCTCGTGCAGTTCAGGTGTTGGGTATTTGAAAACTCGCTCGTGTGAAACTTCAGCTTGCATAGAATTTAAACAAAATTTGTCTATTTTTCGTTGAGTTACTTCTAATTGCGTACTTTTATTCTGTTGAACGTGCAGTTGAAGTGTGCGTGGTTGTAATACGTAGGGCCGACTGGTTAGCTTGGCCACCTGGTCCAGGTACGAGCTGTGTACGGTGTGTGTTCGCAGGCAGATGCACTTCCCTCCCGAGACAGCCTCTGTGATGCTAATAGCACAGATGATCGCTACAGTGAGGCAGGCCGAGGACCCCGAGGCAGCGATGGCTACGTTCATGCAGGCAAGTGCTGTGGCCACCGTCGCGCAACTCGCCTAATGCTGTAATAATCCAATTCCGTACGAAATTTAATATGGATTTTCATCAAAATAAGTACATAAATTTTACTCTGCCAAAAGAGAATATTGTGCTCTTGGAAGCAAATAATGGCTTTGCATGCTTCTCTCCTGCAGCCCAAGTTCAGTCCATCAATTTCAAATAACTCTATGGCCTCTGTATTTCCATTATATTCTGTAACAATATTCACATTTTGTTTTGAAAAGGTAGAATAATAAACATATTTTTTTGTCACTATAAATTAAGCATAGCATTTCAATTCCACTGTTCAACAAAAACAGCATGGCTGATGCACGCACAATTGTTTGAAGTGTTGATCGCAGCAGTAGGGTTGGTATTGAAAACAGAATTGCAGTGTAAAGGACTGCATTTTTGAAATAATGTTGTGGTTAATGGTGGATATAATGCTGTTGGACGGCAGGTTTCCTCTACTGCTCCATATCCATCTTATTTCACCCTCATTGATTCACAAGATCTCGTTATTTGAAACTGCCCGGACCCACTCCACGGACATGCACAGCGACAGGTTGCGGGTTGGACCAGTATCCTCCAGTGCCGAGTGTGCTATCTTCCACGTCTCGTCCATTCGTTGGACTGACCAGAGAGACAGGTTGCGGGTTGGACCAGTATCCTCCAGTGCCGAGTGTGCTATCTTCCACGTCTCGTCCATTCGTTGGACCAGAGAGACAGATTCATCACAGTGTGCTCTATTTAGCACCTCCTTCCTTCTTTTGTGAAGCACGGACATCGTTCAGATTTTTATCGTCGACACTGCTGCTCTGTTNCATTTAGCACCTCCTTCCTTCTTTTGTGAAGCACGGACATCGTTCAGATTTTTATCGTCGACACTGCTGCTCTGTTGATGGCGTTGAGTTTAACAAATTCTTTAGTAGTGGTTACCGGTATTTTCAAAATGTGACCTTAATTGCATACTAGGGAAATAAATTGTTGGTAGAGGTGTTTACATTGGNGGTTACCGGTATTTTCAAAATGTGACCTTAATTGCATACTAGGGAAATAAATTGTTGGTAGAGGTGTTTACATTGGTGGGGAGACATTAAATTTTCCACGGTGGTAAAAGTGTGTGTTACAGTCACGGAAGAAATGTCGCGACGCTGACCAGTTGTCTCGTGCGCAGCGGAGGTGTGTTTCGCAGGTAGCATGTCAGAGCGCGTGTGTGTGGTNCGCGACGCTGACCAGTTGTCTCGTGCGCAGCGGAGGTGTGTTTCGCAGGTAGCATGTCAGAGCGCGTGTGTGTGGTGGGTGTTGCAGTTCTGCCACCGCTCAAGGAGCGAGGGACAGCAGCTCGCGCACAAGCTACTGGGGGACCAGTATACGGCGCAGGTGGACCTCCTGCGACAGTTGCTCAACGAGGCCCTCTACGCCGACTGCGTGCAACAGGTACGCTCCCATCACTTCTGGGACTGTAGTCGTCTTCAAACAGGGATGCTAGAGGTCTGCAAAACCTTAGAAGCCTGGAAATTGTCAGGCAGAACCTGGAAAAGTCTGTGAAATTGGTGACCATCCTGGAAATTTAAATTTACAGTATGCTTTAAGTTAAAAGATTTTCTGTACACCCAAAACATTCTCATTAACAGCCAAATAAATTCTTAAAAAACTTTTGGCAATAAAAAAATGTCTTTGTACTGTGAGAGAAATGGCCTTTCAAGTTAAGAATTGTACTTCTCGTGCTGCAGACAANGAATAAAAAAATGTCTTTGTACTGTGAGAGAAATGGCCTTTCAAGTTAAGAATTGTACTTCTCGTGCTGCAGACAATGTTTTTTAAGGAACAGTAAGTTCTGTATGCTTCATTTTAATCACGTTTTATAAAGCAATGCTCTTTTTGTTAAATTTTTTTAAGTGAATGCGTAAGGAGAGTGTAAATTTCTCCAATTTTACTTGGTAAAGTTAGGAAAAATAAATATTGAAATTCCGTAGCACCCCTGTTCAAATACTATCCTAGAAGAATGTAACGAAANATATGTTTCTAACAAATGAAAAACAAACATGTTTCCATGGTTGGTTACATTTTAATTCAATATATTATATCTCAATGAAATGACAATTTCCTAAATGTTTCTACAGGAGGGGTAGCTTGCAATTTATGCATTTATTAATTTAGTAAATTTTCAGAATAGTGAGTTTCCAAACAGCTAGAACCTTAATAGGACACTCTAGTCAATTACAAATAATCTGCGAGTAAAATATGTATACAAAATATACAAGTACAGTAAACAACAAACAAACACTAGGATAATAATGCTACACATTTGGGTGAAGGCAGCCGGTAGCAGTAGTAGGGGTTAGCCCAGAACCCAACCTAAATGCACTGTCGCTGGTCGTTAGTGCTCTACAAAGCCGTGCTGTGGGGAATGTACGTGGAAGCAAGTGCGGTTGTGGTGTGTCGCAGTGGTTGACTCCAGATGGCTTTGTGTCGCTGCTGGCGCTGGTGGGTACCAACGCCCAGGGCGTGGGCACCAGCCCCCTGTCCGTGTGGGTGTCTAGGGTGGCAGCCCTGCCGCTCTCCCCCGAGGACAGGGCCAGCATCGACGCCTTCATCGACGGCCTCTACGACACTCTGCATGAAGGTACTGTGCTTCTACTCTTGCTCATCCCGCCTACAGCCCGTGTCATGTTGAAGTGAGCACAGCCTTCTCGACTGGCATAGTAACCAATAAATATATTTCTACAGATGCAAAAATTACTGTGGCAATGTGTGTTACATGTCAAGTGTGCTTTCGTAAGGTTGTCCTTTCATCCTTATTGTTAAATATTTTTAATGTTTTCTGCTTAAATATGTAATATAATTAAGAACAAATTCCATTTAGTTCCGTTTGAATTGTTACAAAAACAACAGATGTGTTCTAATAATAACACATGCATTTTATCTTATTCTTAGACCAATACGGGAATCAGCACAACAAATGGATACACTGATAAATATTTAATAAGCACTGAAATATTCTTTGAACTTAATGTTTGTTTTGTTTAGGCTTCGAGCAACCAGTATTCGTACTAAAATCAAAATTGAAAGCTTTGATTTGTTATCATTTTAGTTAGCCAAATATTCATGAAGTCCTTATACTTGCTCTGATGTGTACAACACCGTGCCACCTGCCGGGAACAGAAAGTAATGAACATTTCATCCCCACCCTTCCTTTCAATTCATTACATTATAAAAAGTAGACAGAATGCACGAGTACTGACAGGGCAGTACTGTATTTTATCGCATATAAGTCGCCTGCGCATATAGGTCGCACCATTATTTNCACCTGCGCATATAGGTTGCACCATTATTTTCAAAGTGTGTTAAAAAAAATAATATTTATTGTTTATAGGTTGCGCTCATCGTTGTTGTAAATCCTGTAAAACATGGGCTGCGCCACAGGTGGTTGACCTTGGCGAAGGTCGTGTGGCAGCTGTCCTTGCAAGCAAGCGGTGTTGCCAAGCGTACAGCGCAGACACAGCGCGCCACAAGTTTGTTGGACATAGTTCGTCTGGAATGTTCTGATATAGCGCTCGAGATGCAGCCTTGACTGCAGCAGTTTATATATTTATTGAGGAAAAGAAATAACTTAAACATGCAATTTAATTTGAAGTGATATTTTTACGACTAAAATTTTAGCAAGCTTTCTTTTTATATATTTCAAGTATTTCTAACGATTTATGTTACAAACAAAAACCTAACCATTATTTCTGCAGTTTATCTTTGTAAGTTTTAAATAAACGTGCAAAAAATAGAAAGGCATTTGAATATTTCCGTTACATAATTTCCTTCGCTATCCTTAACAGAAAATAATATTTTAAAAGAATCAAAAGGAATCGATTCTTGCTCAATATCTGACAATCAATTATTTCTGAAAGTTTTCTGTGGATCGCAAGAGATAGCAACACATTAGTGTTGGGTCATGAGTACCAAATGTTAGCAGTGACTTTGTTGTTTTGATGTTGTGGCAGTGAAGAAGTGCGACAGTTTCTAGATGGAAAAGCGATGTACCTACACCGCAGGTTTCAAAATTAAAGTGATTTTGTTCACTGAAGAGTTTGGAGTAAATGAAACGTTAGTTTGTAGTTTGGGGCTGGAGGAATTTTTCTCACTTATAAGTAGCACCCCGAGTTTTCAATAAAATTTGTGAATAAAATGGGTGACTTATATGCGATAAAATACGGTACTTGTAGATACACACACACAAACAAAAGTTAGACAAATATATTTTCTACGCAGTTGCGCAACATTTCGTTGGCTAGACCAACTTCATCAAGTTGGGTGGTGACACACTGTGGGTGTCTACTTTTAGATATGCATTGGTTGCAGTACAGTGCTCGCCAAGAGAACCAAAACAAAAAAAATTAACGAATTTATTTTTTAACCACACGTCGTAACATTTTTTTTCCCCCACCAAATTCTATACGGTTGCTGAAAAATATGCTTGTCATAAAAAAAAATGGTGTCATAACAGTGAAATTCTGCTGTACATAATACATGGAAGTCAGAGTACAGGTCATGGGATGTGTGACTACAGTGCGTGNATTCATTACATTATAAAAAGTAGACAGAATGCACGAGTACTGACAGGGCAGTACTGTATTTTATCGCATATAAGTCGCCTGCGCATATAGGTCGCACCATTATTTTCAAAGTGTGTTAAAAAAAAATAATATTTATCGTTTATAGGTTGCGCTCATCGTTGTTGTAAATCCTGTAAAACACGGGCTGTGCCACAGGTGGTTGATGCACGCGACCTTGGCGAAGGTCGTGTGGCAGCTGTCCTTGCAAGCAAGCGGTGTTGCCAAGCGTACAGCGCGCCACAAGTTTGTTGGACGTAGTTCGTCTGGAATGTTATGATATAGCGCTCGAGATGCAGCCTTGACTGCAGGAATTTATATATTTATTGGGAAAAATAAATAATTTATAAACATGCAATTTAATTTGATGTAATATTTTTACGACTAAAATTTTATCGAGCTTTCTTTTTATATATTTCAAGTATTTCTAACGATTTATGTTAAAAGCAAAAACCTAACCATTATTTCTGCAGTTTATCTTTGTAAGTTTTAAATAAACGTGCAAAAAATAGAAGGCATTTGAATATTTCCGTTACGTAATTTCCTTCGCAATCCTTAACAGAAAAAAATATTTTAAAAGAATCGAAAGGAATCGATTCTTGTTCAATAACTGACAATCGATTATTTCCTAAAGTTTTCTGTGGAGCGTAAGAGATAGCAACACATTAGCGTTGGTTCATGAGTACCAAATATTAGCCGTGACTTACACGTCTTTCTCTTATATCGTCTTTGCGCCACACGTAGTGTTGTTTTGATGTTGTGGCAGTGAAGAAGTGCGACAGTTTCTAGATGGAAAAGCGATGTACCTACACTGCAGGTTTCAAAATGAAAGTGATTTTGTTCACTGAAGAGTTTGGAGTAAATGAAACGTTAGTTTGTAGTTTGGGGCTGGAGGAATTTTTCTCACTTATAAGTAGCACCCCGAGTTTTCAATAAAATTTGTGAATAAAATGGGTGACTTATATGCGATAAAATACGGTACTTGTAGATACACACACACAAACAAAAGTTAGACAAATATATTTTCTACGCAGTTGCGCAACATTTCGTTGGCTAGACCAACTTCATCAAGTTGGGTGGTGACACACTGTGGGTGTCTACTTTTAGATATGCATTGGTTGCAGTACAGTGCTCGCCAAGAGAACCAAAACAAAAAAAATTAACGAATTTATTTTTTAACCACACGTCGTAACATTTTTTTTCCCCCACCAAATTCTATACGGTTGCTGAAAAATATGCTTGTCATAAAAAAAAATGGTGTCATAACAGTGAAATTCTGCTGTACATAATACATGGAAGTCAGAGTACAGGTCATGGGATGTGTGACTACAGTGCGTGNACGTTAGTTTGTAGTTTGGGGCTGGAGGAATTTTTCTCACTTATAAGTAGCACCCCGAGTTTTCAATAAAATTTGTCAATAAAATGGGTGACTTATATGTGACAAAATACGGTACTTGTAGATACACACACACACACACAAAAGTCAGACAAATATATTTTCTATGCAGTTGCGCAACATTTCGTTGGCTAGACCAACTTCATCAAGTTGGGTGGTGACACACTGTGTGCGTCTACTTTTAGATATGCACTGGTTGCAGTACAGTGCTCGCCAAGAGAACCAAAACAAAAAAAATTAACGAATTTATTTTTTAACCAAACGTAAAAAAAATTTCCCCCACCAAATTCTATACGGTTGCTGAAAAATATGCTTGTCATTAAAAAAAAAAAAAGGGTGTCGTAACAGTGAAATTCTGCTGTACATAATACATGGAAGTCAGAGTACAGGTCATGGGATGTGTGACTACAGTGCGTGNATAACAGTGAAATTCTGCTGTACATAATACATGGAAGTCAGAGTACAGGTCATGGGATGTGTGACTACAGTGCGTGACTTAGCTAGCTGGTGGTGTTGCAGTGGTGGGGCAGTTCCTGAACAGTGAGGGGGCAGGGCTGTACGCACTGCAGAGCCGCTGCAACCACAGCTGCTGGCCCAACGCGGAGGTGACATTCCCCCACAACAGCAGCCGCCTGGCGTTGGTGGCCACCCAGGACATCCTGCCAGGGGAGGAGGTGTGCACCAGCTACCTGGACGAGTGTGCGCTCTCCCGGTCGCGACACTCCCGCCACCGCCTGTTAAGGTACTGCGCTCACATACAATACAACCTCTCTGTTACGGCGACTCTCCCGCTAAGAAATCACCCAGGTGCCTGCTAACTGAATGATTCTTAAGGGCATGAGCAACATACAAACCACACGCTCGCTCCCACCCTCCCAATACTCGCTCCCTCTCTCCCCCACTCACCT
>NQII01002264.1:47969-73557 GCA_002778355.1 Clitarchus hookeri | reverse complement strand
TAACAAAACACCATAATCCTCAGATCATGATCGGTAATCGGCATCAGCCCATCTCTAATCCTAGCAGTTATTAACAGTTGAATCATAGTCAGTTAATAATTTTACAAATAAGATTAACTTAGGTGCATCTAACTGGGCCATTTTGAAAGTTTTGCTGAGTTCCTACGTATGTTCATTGTGAAACCTTACACCTCACGTGGGGTCGTGGTATTGTAATCAGGCTAATCGCCTCCCAGCACCATGAATTGAATTTAGTTCACAGCTGCTTCACCCAGATTTCCACATGTGGGACACATCGCCATGGCGGATGTTGCAGTAGTCCTACGGGGTTTCTCAGGCAACCCCTTTTTTCCCCCTGCTGTTGCATTCTGCTAGTGTTCCATCCTCACCTCACAGGTGTTCAAGATCATGTGGTGAAACATCAAGCAAAACCAATCAACTCCCTCTGGGTTACAGTTTTAGACATCTGTATGCGGCTATAAAAAAAAAAGGTGGTAGTTTAAAATGAAAACTTATCATTAATGATTGTTATTCTAAAGGTCTGCTTAACACATTGGCTAGATTGCAATTCCCAATTAGTGTTTTCCACATAGATAACAAATGGATCTGTGTACATACCTGTACCTTCCCTTATGTACCGGCGAAACCTTATTGATCACCAATTTGCCACACTCCTCGTTCAATCTCAAAAAAAAAAAAACACATCCTTAAATTCTATGAACGTCATGTGCGCATTGACATGGTCGTCATATGCATGTCACAAGTTTGTCTTATCACCTAATGTGTAATTATTATTTTTTTTTTTAAATGTGTATATGGGTGCACTGATGTGTCGTCAATGTGCTTTCATGTGTGTTGCAGGGAGAACTACTTGTTTATCTGCACATGTCCCAAATGCGAATCTGAGGCTGGTGACCCAGATGAGACCAGCGAAGAGTCGGACAATGACAGTGAGACGTCCGAGCAGGACTGACCAGCTTATCCTTGCTGTGTGTGCTCAGTATTTGAGCATTAAATTTTTTATAGCCAAAATTTGGTTGTCCTCTATTTATTCTTATATATGGTTTCGTGTTCTGAGCAAATTCTGAAACCTCCACGACTACCAGACATAGTACACATTTTGGGTATGTAATATTGTTGATTTGTAGGTTGTTTCAGTAAAACCGTGCAAAACTGAAACTGGGAATATGAACGTGTAGCAGACACAGTGTCAATAATACATACACATAACCTATAGTTGTGTTCAGACATACTTACGTTCATATCTCCTTTCACTGGCTTCACATCCCATGCATTTTTGCATGCTGTGTATTAGAGGTCTTCGAAAAATCGAGCTAAGCTCAAAATGTTTTCCAGGCTCGAAAAAATGTGAGCTTTTATATCAATGTAAAACCATTCAGTTGGCGACCTAAATTTTTTTTTTTTTTACTGTTAACAAAGAATCCAACACATTTCTTATTAGTGATACGTAAATATTTAAAAGTTAGGCGTGTTCCCATAAAAAGCACTCCTTGGAAATGTATAATTGAACTCTGATTAACAGCAAAATTAGCCTAAAACTGGGCCACAAATCAGATTAAGCTGTAGCGCCTGTCGGGACAGAAGTTTTTTCTAGAAAAGAAGACCTTCCTTGTGGTTAAATGTTTTCCTCAGAACTGTGTATATGAACTCAAATTGGTTAAAGATGCAGACACCGATGAGATAGTTCACTAGGAAAATAAGATTATTCATAACGGCACTTGTTTTTCGCAAGGCACGAAATCACGAAATAATTGTGCAAGATTCACATGTGAAGTAGTAAATAAAATACATATTTTGTTCGAGCGATTGATTGCAAAAGTGTGGGTTGAATCAATCGCTAGTTGCAACATCATTTGGTAGTATTGAACGAGACGTNCGAGCGATTGATTGCAAAAGTGTGGGTTGAATCAATCGCTAGTTGCAACATCATTTGGTAGTATTGAACGAGACGTAAAAAAAATTTATAATTGTGTTTTCTTAGGTTATTGGAAAATGTGTTGCTTTAAACTTGATGTTTGAGTTTTTGTACGGCAACATACGTTACCGAGGGAAAATTTTATATTTCTCAAAACGTTAACGTTGCGATGTGCAAGTATTACATTTATAACGACCATACGTGTGTCAAAAATACAAACTCTAACCATACGGCACATAATTGGTCCGGCAAATTAGAGCGTTTTGCAAACATAAATAAGAAACTTTCACAAAACAAATATTCAATGATGAATAGGTTATTTAAACACAGCTGGATTTTATTGCAGAAAACTTGAATAAAAGTCAAGTTAGTTTGTGGGATTTATTTTTATGCTGTTATAACTTACAAATTGTCTACACAAGCAACGTAAATCAATTTTAACGAGTTTTCATGAATTACGGGGTAAGTTTTTGCAGTCCAATAGTTGGGCTGACGCAAACTGTGGCACATGCCAAGTTTTACCGTTATTTATAGACTACAGTCAACTCTCAATTCTATGACTTCAGGTCCTGGGAAGAGAGTTGTTATTATGGTTCTGACCAATTATCCCCATCCCCTATTCTCAAAAATTCTGCTTAAGTCATACTTATGCTGCTTTTCAACAGCTTTCACGGCAAAATTACATTTTAAAGTGGTCAAATACTGTCAATTTTTGATTGTATGAGTTCTTAAGTTACTCTGAAATGGGCTCGTACGCTCTATGCGCTTGTAAGATTGGCTTTATTTAAACTTTATTAAATTGTTTTAACCCCAAAACACAAAAACTGCATTTTTCATGTTAAGTTGTTCAGCAGTCTCTAGCGCGAAAACACATTGTTTGTAAAAATTATTAATTAATTTTAATAGATAGAAATCTTCCAACAAAAAAATGATACCCTTAAAAAGCATATAGGCCCTCCCCCATTTTGCCACAATTAAGTCTAAATACAGCATGCCAACAACTTTTTATGATCGCAAAGTGCATTTTCAATGGCTTCTAAACAGAAAAACAAATGGTATATTAACAAAACATTAATTTATTTTAATATGAAAATGGTTTTTTTAACAAAATGGTATTCCAGACACTTATACAAAACCTGCCTCGTCAACAAAAATTATGTAAACATTGTACGCCGCAGGGCTTTTAACAAGTTCACATTCGATTTTCAATGGGATTTCGAAATGATTACTTATTATTAAACCAACTCAAGGACACATCCGCCACAAACGTCCAAGAGGACCCAACCACCAGATTCTGCAACCATATCGAATAAACCCACCACACCAGTTCTCTACCTGCTTCCGAAGATACACAAGGAACAACGGCCACCACTAGGATGTCGCATTGTATCGGGGATAGGCAGCCTACTGAGGGAATTGCAGCTTCACCTTCAACCTTGAGTACAGCAGCTTTCGTCCTACGTCAAGCACACTGGCCACTTNAGATGCATACATGGTCACCATATATGTTACATCTCTGGACTCTCGGCCATTGTATATTACCTCATGCAAATACCCTCACAGCATTCATTGTTGAACTTGCCAGGTTAGCCCTCAACAACAACTTCAGATTTCAAGACACACTACCTTCAGGTCGAAGGCACAGCGATGAGCACACGTATGGCCCAATCCTACGCCAATCTGTTTCTGGACAGGTTAGAAGAAACCTCCTCAGTCACCAACCACACTGCTGGATGCGTTTCATCGACGACATATTCATGATAAAGACTTCCACTGAAGACAGCTTAATTCACTTTCTGGACAATTTAAACGCACGTAGTTCACCTGGTCATACTCCAAAACACATGCCATATTCCTGGATGTTGAACTCACCCTCCACAATAGCACAATTCAAACTGCTGTACACACCAAACCCACCAACAACCTCCAGCTACCACCCACACCATGCCATTAAATCCCTACCCTACAGTCTCGCCATAAGAGCCAAACATATCTGCTCCACCAACCATGATCTCAACAAACAGTGTGAACAAATAGCAGAGCATTCCTCGACAGGGGCTACCCCAGGCACCTCATCCAAAAACAGATACAAGCCATCTCAAATACCGGAACACAAACCAAGGTCTACAACTCTGATATACCCCTGGTGGTCCCGTATCATGAAGGCCTAGGTAAACTCAGCCTGGCTTCCTCACCACAAACACAAGACCTGATCTCCAAACCACCCAGATTGGTTTTCAAAAGGTCACCCAATCTCCGCAACAAACTGGTTCGTCCAAAGCCGCAGCCTACCACAAATGCCAACCAGACTATCACCTCCAGAGGATCCCACCCCTGCAATAGCTCACACTGTGGCTCCTGTGCCATCCACCAACCCTCAACCTCTCAATAGCAGACTCACTAGCCGTACATACCCCATCCACTGCAACTATAACTGTGCAGCAGAACATATGATTTATCAGCTACAGTGCCAACACTGTAATGCAGAATACATCAGCCTCACCANTATAACTGTGCAGCAGAACATATGATTTATCAGCTACAGTGCCAACACTGTAATGCAGAATACATCAGCCTCACCAGCAACACACTCAGGCAGAGAATGAATGGCCGCAGAGCAGACACCAAACAAGCCATAGCTGGCCAATCAATAACCTACAGGACAAACCCGTTGCAGCATCACACAACTAAGATTTGATTCCTGCTACAGTAGCAGAGTTGAGAGCCCTACCACCTTCACGCAATAGCTCAGAACTGATGCTGGGAATTAGCTCACCAATTTATAACAAAATCCTGGCAGCCACAGGACTCCACATAAGATGATCACAGCACCAAACCATACTCATCAGCTATACCGGCAAATTTTCCCGCCCCACTCTAGTTCACCACCTGGCCACTAGGTTTACTACCAACAGCGCCCTTCCACCACACTGCAGTCTCCTACAACCTGCCGCTTGATGAAGCTGGCTTAGCCAGAGAAATGTCGCGATTGCGTAAACGCGTGGATAATGTGTCGCCATTCTGTGTGTGCGCGCCTGTCAACAAGTATTATACTGTGAGTACTTGAATTCTTGTCCTTGTATATAAATTTTGGTGGCCTACTTACAACCTTACTAAAAAAAATTACTTCTTATTAGGGTACCACTTTTATGGTAAATAAAATGAGCTGATTTCATCATAAAAATTTTACCATTTCGTTAAAAAAAATTTTTGTTTCATCAAATTTTATAGCAAAAAAAAATGCATNATTTTTGTTTCATCAAATTTTATAGCAAAAAAAAATGCATGCATTATTATTATTATTACAACACGAGTCTGTTGTTTTTGTAACAATTTCA
This sequence comes from Clitarchus hookeri, assembly GCA_002778355.1. Taxonomy (NCBI): domain Eukaryota; kingdom Metazoa; phylum Arthropoda; class Insecta; order Phasmatodea; family Phasmatidae; genus Clitarchus; species Clitarchus hookeri. The sequence continues at coordinate 68,283 of NQII01002264.1, read as the reverse complement.
CTCAAACTAAGTGGAATTTGTTATTTATTATTTTAATCAACATATATTTAAGTGGAAAACATTAAAAAATATTTAACAATAAGGAAGAAAGGACAACCTTACAAGAGCAACTTTTCATGTAACACACTGTCACATCACAGTATTTTTTGTACAATAAATCTTGTACTTTATCAAGACATTTAANTATTAGGGTACCACTTTTATGGTAAATAAAATGAGCTGATTTCATCATAAAAATTTTACCATTTCGTTAAAAAAAAATTTTGTTTCATCAAATTTTATAGCAAAAAAAAATGCATGCATTATTATTATTATTATTATTATTACAACACGAGTCTGTTGTTTTTGTAACAATTTCACTCAAACTAAATGGAATTTGTTATTTATTATTTTAATCAACATATATTTAAGTGGAAAACATTAAAAAATATTTAACAATAAGGAAGAAAGGACAACCTTACAAGAGCAAACTTTTCATGTAACACACTGTCACATCACAGTATTTTTTGTACAATAAATCTTGTACTTTATCAAGACATTTAAAACTGCCTAAGAACATTTACTATCTTTTGAGTTTTACATGATTTTTACATCACCCACATTCAGCTTTCGCTCATTTGTAGATAACAATATTTTAATTAAATCCTGTTCAGCTCAATATTGCTCCAACACAAATCAACAACCTAACTACAAAATACTAGTAAATATTTTATTTTTGATGAAATTAAAATACATTTTACATAATAAAAATGTTTCTACAAAGAAGTGGCAGAAGCCTATTTGTTTTTATTTTTTCGACAATATGAAAATGACACAAGTTTGCTTCCGATGCAGTTGTCACCTTTATTTCTTATGTCCGCCACTATCACTAAATAACTGTGCTCATGGCACGCAGTTTTGCACTTTGGTCAATTTATAAAACAATGAAACTCTTCACTTTCTAACTCCCAGGCGCGATCCAAAACTAGTACTTCTTGTCATTCTTAACCGGTTTAACGGCATAAGCAGCCGACTACAATCGCCACCCTTACTCAATACGTAGTTGCAAAATATCATGTGCCAGTTGTCATGAGCATAACCACAAAGCACAGAAGATTAGTAAAGTCTGCAGCGTTTAAAAATACTGCACAAATGTTTACTGTGCAATTATTACATTTGACAAAAAAAAAATTATACATCTGTGTTATATATATGACGTACTATTTACTTTCGTCACATCACCGATAGACTAAACATGAGGTAGACCGTTTATTCGTCTTCTGTGCATGTACCCAACGTCAACCACCTCAAAGGAACACAACTGTTGAAGCCACATGGTTAACAGTGCAGTGCAAAAAAACTAAGTCGTCTTTGATATATAAAACAGTCATTGTTATTGCCACAAAGACAAAATGGACTGTAATCTCGAATTACTTCGGATGCAAAATTAAAACATTGATTGGAAGTGAGGCTGCCTGAATGACACTGCTCACCGCGATGATGCTTCACCAACAACTGACTGCCTCCTCTCGGCGGCCCAGGGTTGCCAATTCTGTGATCCAGCGCTGGATGCTGTTCTGCCAACTGCGAAAACCACGNGATATATAAAACAGTCATTGTTATTGCCACAAAGACAAAATGGACTGTAATCTCGAATTACTTCGGATGCAAAATTAAAACATTGATTGGAAGTGAGGCTGCCTGATTGACACTGCTCACCGCGATGATGCTTCACCAACAACTGACTGCCTCCTCTTGGCGGCCCAGGGTTGCCAATTCTGTGATCCAGCGCTGCATGCTGTTCTGCCAACTGCGAAAACCACGAGAGGCGGCAGCAGGGGAAACTCGAATATCAAATGTGTCCGGGACGTGGGAGGAAGTCAGTACGTACAAACACACGGAAATGGAGTGTTCACACATTTACAGGTCCAAACAGCCATGCTTTTATGTTTACAAAAAAAAAAGAGTGGTAATTATTATTTTCCTGATGTTTTGAAATGCTTTCCTGTTACATAATTGGTTCTTATAAAGAGTTAAAAACGAGGTATATTACATAGTTCACTGTGAACACCAACGTTACTTCCAACGACTGTTACGACCCATTGTAAACCAGTCTTAATGGACAAAGAAGCATTTGTGAAAAGGATGAAATGATGGATGGAGCTGGAAAGAAAGGGTAAAACACACTTGATCAAGCCATCTCCAGAAACATTAGATTTTTATTCTGCACTTCAAAGGTACAACCACTTTGATTATTTATTGTTTCAACACAGCAAAACTATTGTTTGTGGATCTTCTACATTTGTACTTAATCACTGTGTACTTCATACATTTTAAATATAATTTATAACACTGCAATGTAACACACAACTGCACTAACATCACGCGAATTAGGTCATACTTTTTCCGCCCCTAGACAGCAACATTGATAATAAAGATCACTTCACATCATACGCTAACTTATGTTGAAACCATATTTTTTTTTTACCACAATGTAAAATTACGTACAACTAAAAATCATTGCAAAAACCATTACTAAAATTTGTCATCTGTTCCAATCTTGCCCACAAGCCAGTAATCCATTGCTTGTAAGTAATAAATTTCTGTAACTTCAGCTGGTTTGAAGGTTTAATATTACACAAATGATTGTATGGAAGCATTTTGCAGACAGTACCTTACAGTATTGACATTTGTTATTGTTTTGTTAACCTTTACGTTAAGCAGGAAACCTGGGCTTAAAAATTTTAAATATGAGTGGAGTGTGGAGGGGTTTGGGCAGATCTTAACTAACATCGGGGTCTTGAAGAGAGCCGACGAGAGTGAAGCGAGGCGAGTATGAAGCAGCACTAGAACGCAAAGGCGGAGGAAACCCGAGATCCCGAGAAAACCCGCTCTCTGATTTTTAACTCTGTGACTAACTATTGGCAGTCGTGTTGTACAAAATGTTAGGAAAATACAGAACGTAGCCTAGTCTATCTTTAAAGGACGTATCTTTAGTCATTCTTTCACCGATGTTTCCAACATCATGATCTGATGCCAACACCATTAACGGGCCAAGACTGGCAGCTCACGTCTCATCTTCACCACCTGCCACTGGATTATCAAATGCAGATATTTTTGGTTTCACAGACACTCCCTAGTCCTAATACATTATGTTTTCACTTGAAGATATAATATTAAAGTAACAGCAGGTGGAAATACACACGTGCAATGCTAAATTCAGATTTCGCTCTAGTGTTTAAAAAATAAGGGATATTTCCCGCCCCCTCTATGAACAAAATTGATCTTCTGTACGTACAGTCATACCACCTTATCTACATTCTTAGTATTCATGCTTTTAAACAACTACAGTCCAAATAAAAAAAAAACTCTACATGCCATGTGAAAGTTTCTCAGCTGCACGAGCTGGCGCCATCTTTCCGATTGTCAGTTGTTCGCATGGTAAGTCGCTATCGGGGTGGTGCTGCTAGAATGTTGCACGCACAGGCCACTACTTCATAAGCCTGGCCCATACACAGCCAACTTTAAGTCCTATTGTATCTGACGTTCATGCATTACTCCACATGTTGCCACTTTCCCCAGGTCCTGTTAAAAATTGTTTGCCTGTAAAATGGTAGTATGCATCTGCATTTGAAGCCGAATTATGCAGCAAATTCAAATGTTTTAAATTTGATACCAAAATAACGTACTACTGTACTTTACCAGTGCTAAACAATTTTGAATTTTAACTATTGTTTTTCTTCCACGATATGAAAACCTACTTTTATAATTCCTGGCGCTGGCCGAGTTATATGCTGTTCACGGTAAACAGAGCTCTTCAGAAAGCCCTGCTTAATGTATATTTGTATGCAGGTTGTGTACTCTACCACTTTATATAAAACTTCCATTGCCGTGGCCTGCCCACTTTATTCATGCGTCGCTCAAATGAAACTGCGAATTAGGAAAGTAATTATTTTACAAATCTGACGATTTTTATATTCATTGCATTAAAAAAAGCAAAATAAAAGTTACAAATTGTTATCTAACACTTTTTATTTGACATTAAGATATAAAACTACTTTCCCTCCACTGTTACCAACTTTACTGGGCGCATGTCACTCTGTGCGCCCGTTAAAATACATGCAGCGACTTCTTTCTAAGGTTGATTGCGAAGTGCTCACTGACGTGAACAGCCTTTACTCTCCCATACTGCAATCTTTATTCCAGTTTCGCATGCACAATTTCACTCGCCTAGAACAGCTTAGTGATGAAACTAATATGCCTTGAGCAGCCTAGCTCTGCGACGAGTGGACTGTCTGGTGTAGATTTTCAATCTCCAAAATTGCGGCATTGGGTGTCTAGTATTTTAGGTTTAGGTGATTTTTTTTGTTAGGTGGTGGGGAAAACCATTCAGAGAGACTTAAATTGACACTTCCCTTGTGGACGGAAATTGCAGTAGCTGCTTAGTTTCATTCCTTTGCCAAAATATACAAAACTCGCACCACTAGGACCCTTAATATTCTGCAGATTTCTCCCTTCATATTTGTTACATTTTTGTTATTAACTTCAAGCTAGTAAATTCCTACAGTGTCCACAAATAAATTCACTGCATCCACGTCCTAGTCGTGAATTTAGACAGCGGCGACTAGTTGACATCGCGCCCTAGATGCGCTTTTATAGGGCATCAAGTCAGTTAAGGGCCCTTGGCACGTGAATTCAGACATGGCCAAGGTTCTGGTGTACTTAACTTAACATCAACTGTACCGGTCACTAGCATAAAACTTGTAATAAAATTATGTATTATTTCATTTATTGCATCGTCATGTAAATAAACTAATTATAAGTGAGCCACAANTCCAACACTTTTTATTTGACATTAAGATATAAAACTACTTTCCCTCCACTGTTACCAACTTTACTGGGCGCATGTCGCTCGGTGCGCCCGTTAAAATACATGCAGCGACTTCTTTCTAAGGTTGATTGCGAAAGTGCTCACTGACGTGAACAGCCTTTACTCTCCCATACTGCAATCTTTATTCCAGTTTCGCATGCACAATTTCACTCGCCTAGAACAGCTTAGTGATGAAACTGATATGCCTTGAGCAGCCTAGCTCTGCGACGAGGAGTGGACTGTCTGGTGTAGATTTTCAATCTCCAAAATTGCGGCATTGGGTGTCTAGTATTTTAGGTTTAGGTGATTTTTTTTTGTTAGGTGGTGGGGAAAACCATTCAGAGAGATTTAAATTGACACTTCCCTTGTGGACGGAAATTGCAGTAGCTGCTTAGTTTCATTCCTTTGCCAAAATATACAAAACTCGCACCACTAGGACCCTTAATATTCTGCAGATTTCTCCCTTCATATTTGTTACATTTTTGTTATTAACTTCAAGCTAGTAAATTCCTACAGTGTCCACAAATAAATTCACTGCATCCACGTCCTAGTCGTGAATTTAGACAGAGACTAGTTGACATCGCGCACTAGATGCGCTTTTATAGGGCATCAAGTCAGTTAAGGGCCCTTGGCACGTGAATTCAGACATGACCAAGGTTCTGGTGTACTTAACTTAACATCAACTGTACCGGTCACTAGCATAACTTGTAATAAAATTATGTATTATTTCATTTATTGCATCGTCATGTAAATAAACTAATTATAAGTGAGCCACAACTTTGTAATAAGTGAGTGTGGTCTGATGGGTAGCCCTGATGTATGGTGTTAAGGAGTGGAGTGGGGAGAAGTTTGGGTGGCTCTTAACATCGGGTCTTTACAGCCGATGAGGGTGAAGCGAGGTTGAGTACGGAGCAGCGCTGGAACGCAAGGGCGAGGGAAACGGGACATCCCTGAGTAAACCTGCAGACCAGCGGCATCGACCGGCACAATTCCCACGTGCAAAAATCCGGGAATCGAACCTGGTTCACCTAGGTGGGAGGCGAGTAGTCTCACCACTACACCACCATGGCCCCATATTGCTGGTTAAGGGCACGTGTTAAAATATCGCCTGTAAAAATCAGCGTTTGCACTGATTTGCACAGCTCAATAAATAAATAGCCTGGGAATAACAATTTTTTTTACTTTTATCCTATTAGAAAAAGAAAACAAAATGGTGAAAACTGCTAAAAGCAGAATTTTTAGGACTTTCCTGCACAGTTCCCGCAAGAGAAAAGGTAAAAGTAAAAAGTGGCATCTGTAGTTTAATTGACTGGCTTTCATGTGTAATAATATTCTGCTGTTACAGATGTGATTTGCGAGAAATTCTGCTACGTGAGGAAGAATAGCACAGTCTTGGGAGGGCCTGTCGTAATGCTTCCTTGTGGCGTTGAAAGTTTTTACTAGGCATTCCCCTTAATATAGCACGCCTGAAATTAGTCAGCAACTGCGTGTATTTTAACAATACAGTAACAGCATATGTACAAACAAGATTCTACAGTGGTTGGAGAAAAAACTGGAAAAACAGAGAAGAAAATGATTACATGTCCTAAAAAATTCAGCCAAAAATACACAATTTTATTTGCGAAACCATAATTAACTATTTGTATTCAAAATTTATAAACCAAATGGTGATAAAAACATTTAAATTTTCAACCTAATCGCTTTCTTAATATAGTATAAGACAGAAGAGAGAAATAAGCAAAATAGTGAATAAGAACAATAAGATATGGCTAAAATTATCAAATTTAACAAGATAAGCAAATTTGTACAAGCATTACATAAAAACCAGTAGTTCACTAGTTACAAAAAAAAAAAATACAGTTAATCAGACAAGCAGAAACATAAAAGGTCTCGACTGTGGCCTATAATCAAGGAACCATTTCAGCATTCGCCTGAAGTGATTTTTGAAAACAGTGGTATGCGGTGTACTCACTTCCTCAGAAATTCCACATATGTACCACAAAAAGATTTTAACCCTTAAAACGTGATTTCTTTCGGACGTGGCAATGTTCCATTTCATTTTAGATCAAATAAAATGCTCGATCTTATTTATGCAGTTGTATAAACAGTATTTACATTTATTATGGGATTTGCGTGCAAGAACGGATTTATGTTGAAGCAAAGAGCATTTCTAGAAATAAAAAGAACACCGAAGCACTGTTAAGTCACATGCAATACATTTTTTTTATAACTAAAACCAAATCTATAATTTTTAATGATAAAATACACAATATAACAACACCAATAAATCTATGCTCTTTTGATGCCATGTAAAATGAGTTGAGTTTTGTTTTGTTTCACACAGAAGCCGTACAACAAGTGTTAACAGTAACATAACTTCTAAATTCGTAACAATTCCAGAGTGTCGCTTTATTAACACAGAGCTGCAAATCCTTAGGCCCATACAGTGTTGTTATAAACTAGCAGTAAAAGCAAATAATAAGCAAAATAAAAAAAAGTTGATATTTTTTAACCACAAATTAATTTCAACTCTAAAATAACGATAAGTAGCACAAGGAATGCAAAATATAGAACCTATACAGTAAACGTTGTTTGAATGAGTTAATCATCATTAAAATAACATTCTAATTACATTTTCTATCTACAAAACGTTTAAACTAGTAACAAAAATAAAATAAAAAATAACACTATCCAAACAATTATAAACATATACTAGGAGTTCATTTCTACAGTAATTTACACCTCCTGGTGCATAGGAACTAAATGGCTCACGACAACGTGTAGAACACATCCAAGAACATGCAGTAACATTCTGCTAACAGTTTGACAGGCTGAATTATTTTACACAAGAATAATTCAAACAGCTTCCCATGGCTTCAGTCCACGGTTGACAATACTTATGTACAGCAATCAAAAATGTTTACAGCACAAATATATTTTGTTTGGGGGAAAATCACCGAGTATGGAGAAAGTACAGCAAGTCCTACTGTAAAATATGTGTTACATGTTCGCTATCACCTTAAACTTTGTGCAACATTGTTTTATTAGCTGTTGGAAGCATTACGTTAACCGCCCGCGGGGCTCGTCCATAACAATTAGCACGGTGCTCACTTCTCGCAAGTGCAACATGTAACCATCAAACCAGATACAGCAACGCAAGACTTGTTGACATTTACACCAAACACTATGTGCATGTGGGACACTAATTAACGCTAAACACGGTAACCGAGGTTTACAGGTAAACGCGAGCTGTGCAACCTCCTGGACGGTGCACAACTTCAAGAATCCCTCACCATTCTCTACTCCAGTGGTTCTCAAACTGTTTGTTGTCCGTTGACCATGTGTGGGCCGGGCTACATCCCACAAGATAAGCTAAACTTTCTACACACATCCAACTCAAGTACTTACATCAATATGAAAATGTCTTACCTCTAAATCTTGCTAGGCAGTTCATTCCATTCTATTTAATGTTGTGCTCAATTTTTTCGCCATTTCTTTTGAATTAAAAAAAATATATAGCAGTTATTTTAAATCAATTAACCTTTACATTTTCTGCAGTAAAATTATATAATCACATAATTTTTATAATATATTTTAACAAACAGAAACATGCAAAATTAGCATTATTATTTAGCACCGTGCTAGACTTCAGCGCCCTGTCCCGACTAGAACATAGTTCCTGCATTCATTGGCCGTTGGCATTGTACAGTGTAATTTACCTGAGTGACCGCTTGACTGGAAATTGGTTGTTCAACCGCCGAGCATTTGCTCAGCTTCCATGTCGTCGCGTTGCAATGTCAACGACACTTNATTTTAACAAACAGAAACATGCAAAATTAGCATTATTATTTAGCACCGTGCTAGACTTCAGCGCCCTGTCCCGACTTGAACATAGTTCCTGCATTCATTGGCCGTTGGCATTGTACAGTGTAATTTACCTGTGTGACCGCTTTACTGGAAATTGGTTGTTCAACCGCCGAGCATTTGCTCAGCTTCCATGTCGTCGCGTTGCAATGTCAACGACACTTAACTACGGCATCAACTCGAGAACTCCAAACTTCCCAACTAGAAGATGATGAAGACACTTGAAGGAGAACCATCTTTATGAACATCGCACTATAGCCCAATCACGGTTACTTCTGATACCCTGCTTAGGTTCTACTTCCAGGATATTCCTCCGCCTCGTGCAAACAAAGCTTAACCGAGTCTAGGAAATTACACCAAAGGGACAACGCACTGCATTCGTGTGCACCCACTCTAATAATATTTTGTCTAAGAACTATTTTTTACTAGACGTTACCAACACACCTATTTTTTTCTGTTTTTATTCATATTAATTATAAATAAAATATAATAATTAATTAATAAAATATAAGTAAAAGTTAAATTTAACCAAAGTAAGGAACTTCCATGTTAACGCAAGTATAAAATGGTTGTGATACACTATGCATTTAGGAACCAACCGGGCACATCTTACACGAGGTGATTTTTCAAAGGTTTGATCCAAGAAGTGTGAAGATACAGTGAACAGACTATACACTGGACAGCTGCATGGTGGGGTGGGGTGGGGTGGAGCAAACTGCAGATTGCCTTTCCTGCTCTCTGCTACTCCAACAAATACAAACGCCCACAGCAGGATAGGGTCAGTTAACCCTTTCACTCACTGATAAATACAGGATGATTCTAAAATCATGGGACAAACATTGAGGGGTGGTAGAGCTCACTAAAACAAACAATTATTGTATAGGAATATATGGGCGGAAGTGACGCGTTGAGGCACAAACACAAAAACATAACACATTAACGGAAACATAAAATGTTCATTAGCAGCATACTTAACGAGTGATTCCGTACAGAAAATGTTAAAACAGTTGCTGGAAATGCATCCACCAACAGTCACGCATGCTTGGCGACCTCTACATATGGCGTGATTGGCTGACAATGGTGGCGTGCGTGAAATACCCGGCGTATTTGAATCTGTTCGCCAATCACTCCACCGACGCTACCAAGCTTGCATTACTGTCGGTGGTAGCAATTTGGAGCAATTATTATAAACATTGCCGTAAAAAGGCATTTAGCGGCGACGTTGTAAATAAACAATGTTTTGCATGTANTGGTAGCAATTTTGAGCAATTATTATAAACATTGCCGTAAAAAGGCATTTAGCGGCGACGTTGTAAATAAACAATGTTTTGCATGTAGTGTTATGTTTGTGCCTCAACGCGTCACTTCCGCCCATATATTCCTATACAATAATTGTTTGTTTTAGTGAGCTCTACCACCCCTCAAAGTTTGTTCCATGGTTTTAGAATCACTCTAAAAATATACAAAGTGTTGCAACAAACAAATTTTTTTGTTATCAACTATACTTCTATCAGCGCGATGCTCTGTCATGTGATGAGGCCAATAAGAACCGGTTTGTACTTCATGTAACCGGCAGTAGCTGTTTACGAGACTATTATTAAATGCTTGCTGCTCTGTATCACCTCCCTTGTCCAGTCTCGATAGAGCGAGCTAATCAGTGCGTCAAGGGCAATCTGTGGAGTGTGCGGAGATTTACAAAGGTGTGCCGCTACCATAGAGATAAGCCTAACGGGACTCGTGAACTCTCGTCCTTGAGGGGGGGATTGAATTTCTAGGGGTTATCATTGGAAGAATGTTCTGGTCATCACCCTAGTCTCTCTGTCAGACTCGGGGTGCGAAGAACCTTCTAGATTGAGCCAGCAAGACTACTAAAGCTGCGACGGATCTCCAAACCGACAGCCTAGAGTTTGGCGGATTGCACGGCTTTAACAGGGTTGCCACTCATCTAGAAAACTGGGGATTGTCAGAAAATTTGAAAGCTATCAGGAATTCTGTTATGTGTATGGATGTAGATAAATCTGTTTTTCGTGAGGCACAAAATCGCAACATTTCACCATCAAAATTTGTTAATTTTTGAAATTGCAAAATAAACTATTGAGCGCACTTATAAAAATTTTTTTTTGTTAATTTCCATGTAGGTCTACTAGCGTAGCAAATTGTTTGTGTTCATGGTGATCGATGGTGGTAATGAAGTATCAATTTAAGAGATGTTCGATTATTTCACTTGTATCGATGTATGGAACCAAACGCTAAAATGGCATCTCGTGTGTTCATTATGAGTCGGTGTTATTATTGAAGGTTAATATTCTATTGCAAACAATTTGATACAATGCAAATACAGTGTTGAACAATCTGTTCAAATTTCCTTTGCAATTGTTATTCCCGTGGACATTATCACAATATCTGTGAACGCTGTGGAGAGTGGTTGCAAATTGTAATATAATGATTTTTATACATAAAACAAAACGTGAAGACTGTGCACTATTAACGGGAAAAGTATCTTAAACAGAAAAGGTAAGTTATAATTTAGACCGTTAACTTATTTGATGCTTACGAGTGTCAGCAACAACTGTGTTTTATAGGTCTTTTTCTGCTTCGGGTTTCATTTTGATCCGTGTTATTTTGTGTCTGAGCATAGGAAAAAATGTTTTTTATTGCCAATTAAGTATGTTTACAAACTTTTTGAGACTCTTTGAAAAAGTCGCTAACCTTAACTTTTAGTTTGTACGGAAAAATCTGAAACGAAGGAATAAGGCCATGTTCCAACTGGCACTTTTTATTAACAAAATAGTACCGTTACCCGATTTTGTCCACAAAATCTGTAGCGTATTTTTGTCTTTTGTCTGCTTTGAAGATTACCAATTACCAAATTGCCGCCTACAAATTAAATTACGTGGTACTATTATTTAATTCTGTTGATAAAAATTAACATCATATTCCAAATTTCAAACGATGGGTTCTTTTAATGGGAAGGTTCATAAATATTGCTTGTAGTTTTTTAAAAAATTTGAATAATAACTTTTTGTCAGTTTTTACGGTTGCTAATGTAAACAAAAGTAATCAAAACAAATGAACGGCAGCAGGGCATACTATGGCCGCCTTCCATTACTCACAGATTTCGCTGGCCAGTAACGTCAGCTATTGCTCGGAAGAGCACCGATGATAACTGGCACTAGTTTCCGCATGCCGCTGGGCGGCACCCTGCGCGAGGCTATGTTGATTACTGAAAGCACAGAGTTTACTGATACTGCAGAGGTTATACAGGGTCAGTGAAACACAATTTTGGCGGGCGATTCAAGTTGTAGGTTCTCAGATATATTTAAAATGTGCATGTGTCAGTATCATTAAATACAAAGTAGTCCTTATTGAAATTGCGTACAAAAATAAACTTAGAGAGTTTATGCTGTTAGAAAAATTGCTTTTTATTAGTAAAACAATTATGAATAATTGTTTTTTATGCGGAGGAAGTCTTAACTCAATAGAGAAATAAGACAATTCTTACATTCATAATTTAATTCCTTTTGTATAATTGTAATGAATACTACTATAGGAGTGTTCCGAAACTATGGAGTTAAATATTTACTACTGAGGAACAATGATGAACAATCTGTGGTTTCAATGCTCATCAGCAGTAATGGAAGGTGGCCCAAGAGTCTAGGCGTTCCAGTTGGAAGCCTAGATGATAATCTGTTTGTAGTTTTTGACAAATCTCAATAGCATTGAGTGGGATGCACACTTTAAGCACTGTAATCATTTTCCGATACCCCAGCCTGGCATCTNACAAATCTCAATAGCATTGAGTGGGATGCACACTTTAAGCACTGTAATCATTTTCCGATACCCCAGCCTGGCATCTTGACCGCAGACATTCTGCACGAGTGATATGTAATTTTTGATCATCAAGGTTATGCCCACATCTCGCAACTGGTCCACCTCGACACCGTTGAGAAAATACGTGATGCTATAGATTATGTGAAGAATTCCAGTGCTCGAAATTTTTGTTTATGCTGGGTTTGTTCCATCATATTTTGTCAAGAGTCCCCTTAATTTGCAAGAAAGACTGGCAAGGAAGAGTGCAAATCACTTGGTGTTGGACCGCAATCCGAACTTCCGATGGTAGTGTGTAGGGTCTGATCAGCACGGGCTGGTGTGCATAAAGTTGCACCTTCGTCATGCTGTCTTAAAAAAAAAACCTGGCTCTTCTATGTTTAGATACTCTTCCACGACGATCGACTTCAAAGTCGAGACTGCGGAGGAAAATCATGTTTGCATGTGTTAACACCTTGGTGACCGGCAGTGTACTGATTGCACGTTTTGCACAATACATTGTTTTATTGCTTCTGGTCGCTGTAAATCTTATTCCCATCGTCACAAATGTAAGCGTAGGGTGATTTCTGCATTTCGAAAGTTTACCAACTCTTAGTGCTGGCCGACGATTGTCATGACCACCTCGTGAGCTCTCTTCGCAACGGCCGGAACGTAAATGATGGTTTTCAGTGCCAAGCCAGTTTAGAAACTGGAGGTACCATAGGCAAAAATCCATGCAGTGTATTGCTCGGTCTACCATTGAGACAATGTTCGGTATTGCTTTGTAGGCTTGAAAATCAACCAGGCCAAAGCACCATTTCCTCTCCAAGTGGAGTGGTAGAAAAAGGTACTGCATGCAGCTCAGAGCTACGCCCCGTCAAGGTGAGCTGTATCAACATGACTGGTGGTTTCCTGTAGATATATAGCTATTTTTTTCAATTATTTGCATGAACGAACAAGGACGTGCAGGTACAAATCTCAGCAGTTTCACGTGTTTGGCACCTGTTCCATCTCATAATTATATGTTGATAAGAATGAACCACGAAGGTTGCAGTTCAGAGGGAGGACGCACATTTGCTCTGTTTTACGTATGCTACCCGTGCCTTTGTTTGTGTCCAGATTAACTACACACTCATTACATTTTGGTCTCAGTGGCATTTCGTCTCTCACAAACACTTCACTGTGATAAATGGTGAAAATAAGGAAAAAATATAATGGCAGAAAACAATAAGAACTAGTGGAGTGGAGTAGAGTCTTGAGGACTGATAAGGGCGAAGTGAGATGAGTATGGTGTAGTGCAGGAATGCAAGAGCGGGGGAAACGGGAGATCCCAGAGAAAACCCGCCATCCAGCGGCATTGTCCGTCACAATTCCCATATGTGAAAATCCAGGAGCGACCCCGCCGAGAATTGAACCAAGTTCGCCTAGGTGGGAGGCAAGTAGTCTTAACCACTACACCACCATGGCCTCAGTAGAACAATAGAATTTCATCAGAAAGGAACAGAGTGAAATACAATAAAAAACAACAGAATGCAATGAAAACCACTTGGATTGCATCAGACATCAAAACAATGAAATGTGATACAACACAATCAACGTTTGTAGGGCTACTACGCAGATAAATAAATTATTCCACTTCCGAACTCTTATGTATCCTGCATTTATGGCTTTATTAATTTTATCATGGGAAATTTAATTACACAGTATCATATTAAAAGAATCATTTTTAATTAATGCTTGTTACATCATTACTATTTATTTATGCTTCACGCACTTACAGGCCGCCATCTTGAAATGGCTGTGAATAAAAACAGAACAGCCAACAACGTACTGTAACAGACCTTTACCTGTACACATTAAAAGGTTTTAATCACTACATTAACTGTTGCATTAACCACATAATTACCTTACAAAAATAATTATTTTCGATGCTATCATTATTTATCGTAAAAATGTACTCACACAATACTCCTATTTAAAAAAAAAAAAACTTTTTTTTAATTGTAAAAATAGTATTATCACCGCAACCTGGGAATTTTGATTATAGAATACACTTTCATTTCGTTCCATTCCTATCAGTTTCGGTATTTAAAAAACGTGCCATTTGTTTGTGAGTAGTCATAGAGTGATGAGTGATTTGTGGATTTCTGTGGGTGGTATGCACGAATTAGGTGGTGGTAAATGTGGTCAAATTAGTTTTTGTGGTAATTATCCAGGGTAGAGGTTTTGTAATTAAAAAAAACCCCCCGAAAAGAAAAGTGGTATATTACTACTCTACTAATTACGCAGAACACGAATATACCAGGGGTATTAACGTACGACTAATTTCGTAATATGTGCCCACCTAACCTCACAAAATCTAACCACGATGAGTGAATCACTATTTTACATTTTTAAACTAACAAAGGAATTTAGTCTAATCTAGGATTTAAGGGTTTTAAAGTAACAGTAAATCAACTGTGGTGCATCTTACCTCAATTGACAAAACACCACAATCTGCTAAAACATCCAAGTAACACCCGCCACATAGATGAATATTACGCACAGAAGCACACGTTCTTGCACCCTCCGTTCTTAAATCACAAGTCTTTGCACGGTCGGATTTGGACGTCACAACTCACGCCCGCAAAAACACATCCGCACTGTCTCGCTTCTAAACTGCTACTAAAATTCGGTGACTATGACATCTACAGACCGTGACAATGACGTCTACACACCCACAGCAAATAAGGTGGCGGCACAATGCGCATTTGTTCACGTTAATAATGCATTACTTCACCAAAAATCATGGCATCCCGACATAAACAAAGTGATGAACTGCTTGGACTTTTAACTATTTTATTTAATACGTTCTACTTATTTTAACATTACATCCTCCTGAATATTAACAAGGTAAGCTGTGCAGAACCCNCGTTCTACTTATTTTAACATTACATCCTCCTGAATATTAACAAGGTAAGCTGTGCAGAACCCATTAATGCTACTTTGGTTGGTCTAGGACGCTTCCTTCAGAAAAGCCGCTACTCTGAATAATTACAGTTTTTGTGATCTATAAATATTGACCACAGGTAAGCAATGGATGTCAATGAACAAACTACAAACAAGAGAAAATTATCAGTTTGGCAAGCTCATAATGATAGTCATCAAGAAAAGAGTAATCGTGTAGGGATTGATGGCTCTTCGATGGAGCCTCTAAATACTGCGAGACAGGTTAGACCTCCCCAGTTATGCTATCCTTGGCATAGTCCAGGGCCTTTTATTGCCTTTGTTGAGTCGCAAGATATGAATATTGGCAATCTACACCCCATTTCTTTAGGTCGCAAACTTCATCCCAACCGAGACATTTTACATATCTAAACGAGTAGGCCCAGCAAAATTGAAAATTACTTTTCCTTCTGGTATTGCAGCCAATCAGTTTATATGTCTTCAGAATTACCGACGGAATTGAATATGTCTGCAACTATCCCTACTAGTCTTGTACAACGCCAAAGTTTGATATATGGCATTCCTCTTGATATGTCGATAGATGACATTCGCGAAGGTTTAGAATGAGATTACAAGATTTGATCTATCGAGAGATTATCCAAACATTTGGTTGATGGAACTGTATCGGAACGAGTACCTATCTGATTGGTGAGCCTGACCTTAGAAGGGCAACACTTACCTACTGAAATCATTATATATAAAGAGATCTTTAAAGTCAATCCTTGAGGTACAATCTGTGTTGCAGTGTTTTCGGTGTTTCCGCTTCGGGCATACCCAAAAACATTGCCTCGCAAAGAATATTCGTTGCCCTGCTTGTTCTCAACCTCATGATATATCAGAATGTACTACTGCAGATACACCTGTCTGTATGAACTGCTCTGGTCAACACATGATGCGTGACAAGGCTAAATGCCCTGTTTGGGAACGCGAGGTAAAACGTGTCGTGGCATACTACAACCTGCCTTGTGCTGATGCCAAAACCAAAGTTCAGCCGTATTTCAGGGTCTTTCCGGTGCAACAACTACAACCATCGCATCCAATTATGTCCCCACCCACCTCACTGGCTCAATTTCCGCCTCTGCTCACAACCATCAGTTCTCCCTCTCACGTTATTGCCTATGGCTTTCCCGACTTCGTATTCATTGGCTACACAAAACTCCACACGACCCTCCCGAATGACCACAGTGAGGTCCGATGGATATACTGTTTGTTACAAGGCACTACCTCCAATGACTTCCAACATTGTTACTGCTTCATTTAATATTAGAGACTGTTATGCTCAATTAAAACCACATACTGTCGACAATCTTCCTTTTCCTGCCTGTTCGTGCCTCACTACCTGATGAGGTTCCGCCCGCTGAGGTACGTGAACCCCCTAGACTTAATAACAACAAATTGAATTCTTTGATCGACACAATTGAGCAAATGTTCACCATAGCAAAAAAAGATCTGATTATAATTTTTGACCAGGAGAGTCTTGTTCAATCATTTCTTCAAATTCTCCTATAAGGGGATGTGTCTTTTTGAGGTGAGTGTGTCTGCTATTCTTTTCCACTTTCGTGCTACCCTTGTTTCCTTCGCGTTTTTGCGCCGTACAGTGGAACGCTAGATCTCTCCTGTCTAATAGATTCCCCTCCATTATTTGGATGCTCATTATACAGACGTTCTACTGTCTGAAACCCGGATGTTAAACACCTCTCCTCTTTATATCAGACACTTTCAGTCTTTCAATCCCCTAAGGATGACAGAGGGACGGCTATATATTTAAGGAATACGCATGCTGGTGAGATTTTTAATATTACTTATACTGACAGTTTCCATGGCGTTGATGCGGTGGCAATTCGGTCGACTCTCAGCTGCTTCAATATCACTATCGTCTAAATATATGTCCATCCTAAGTTTCGATGTTCAGAACACAATTGGGCATC
This sequence comes from Clitarchus hookeri, assembly GCA_002778355.1. NCBI lineage: Eukaryota > Metazoa > Arthropoda > Insecta > Phasmatodea > Phasmatidae > Clitarchus > Clitarchus hookeri. The sequence continues at coordinate 50,850 of NQII01002264.1, read as the reverse complement.
TTTCTTTTCCCAGTTTCCACATCCTGTACTTGTAGGTGGCGATTTCAATTGCCACCACCGTTTGAGGGGTAATCCCTTCGAGGATGTTTCTGGTCGCCATTTGGCAGAATTTTTACCTACATCATCTTTTACTTTACTGAATAGTATGCAACCTACATGGCTCGGGCCTCCACATTTCCGCTCAACTGGAATGGATTTAACTTTTGTTTCTGCTAGCCTTTACAGCTGCTTAACCTGGTCGGTACATAATGATACATGGGGTAGTGATCCTTTCCGATTTTCCTCACTTCACTAACTCATCAGTCTCCTTCCTCTACGTTTCGTCGATACAGATTGTTATATAATCGTGCTGATTGGTGCAAGTTCTCTTCCTTAATGTCGGAAGCAACTACACATTTCCCTCAGATTACAGTTTAGAATATTAACATGGTTTATGATGTCTTCTATATATCTCTTTTGGAATCCGCTAAAAGTTCTATGCCTTTTCGCCCTTTTCGTATTGGTGGGATGGACAATGTGACAAGTTTAATCGCCATCGTTTGAATGCACTTCACCAATATAAACGTCAGGCTAGAAATGCCAAGCAGAGGCACGAAAGTTGCGGTCTGAACGTAAAAAGATTAGCTGGAATACTTTTTGTGCTTCACTTTCTCGTACTACTCCCTCTCTTATGTATTATGGGGTCAATTTAAAGCCTTTCGCGCTAGTCAAGAGGGACAGCGTTCCCAGCATATTTCCCTCTCTCGTCCCTGCTTTTATGGATCGCATTGCCCCTGACACCGTCCCGGAGGATGCTACTTTGTTTTCCTTCAGTTGTTTATCAGGTTTTTTATCGGACATTTACAGTTTAGGAATTAAGCCATTGTTTGTACAGTACAGGTAATACCATACCTGGTTTGGATTACATATCTTATGGTCTCCTTAAGCTCTCTCATTTGGTTAGCTCAATTCTATGATAAAGTGTTCTGTTATGGTTGTATCGCTGATGTGTGGAGGGATTTTGAAACCTGGTAAATCTCCTTCATCAGCAGAATCTTATCGTCCGATTGCACTGCGTTCTTGTTTGGCGAAACTTTTTGAGAGATTGGTCAAACACAGGTTTAATTGGTGGTTAGAATTTCATTGTTTACTTCGTCCAGAACAAATTTGTTTTCGCTCTGGTATTAGTACCCTGGATGTTGTTGCTGTATTGTTTTCACGTATTCTGGATGCTTATGCTGACCGGAATGTATTGGGTACTGTGTTTTTAGACTGGGAATCTGCCTTTGATAATGTTATTCTTAAACTTCTTTATGATAAAATGTTTAAACAAGAATTACCTATACCCTTATATGATGTTTCCATTCTTTGTTAGCATTCAACGTTATATGCCTAGAGTTCCTGATGGAGCAGATTTTGTTTGTCAGGTGTCCAACGGTTTGGTTCAAGGTAGTAAGTACCCTTAGACCCTTGCTATTTATCTTATATACTCAAGACATCATATTTCACCTGGGCTGCCACGTTCATTATATTCAATCGTGGATGATATTGTGCTTTGGGTTGAATGTGACTACGGCCCTTGATTCTTTATCACTTTGGTTGGATGATCATGGTTTTAATCTTTCTGTGGATAAGAGTCGCACCCCGTATTTTATGCGTAAACTGTCCGAGTCGCCACTTCCTTCTCCAACCATAAGAGGCCATCCTCTTCCCTGTGTGACAAAGGTACGATATTTGGGTATAATTTTAGAGACCCGTGGTGGATGGATTACCCATGTTGAATACACAATTATAGTTCATTTCATATAAGAAGGCCACTTTCTGACAGTCAGTGAGTGGCAACTTAATATATTGAAAACAAATAACCTGCCATTTACAAAATCCTGTATCAGCTGATGCACGAACGAACAAAAGTTAATATTACGTTGGCTATTCTGAGAGCAATGCCGAAGCACATCACACAAGCAGAAGATACGCGGATAAGAAGGAGTTCATAGATTAATTAATACATTATCCGAGCCCCGGTCAACCGAGCCTCCGGGTTAACCGAGCTAGTCATCGGAAGATAAAAAATATAAATAATNAGCCCCGGTCAACCGAGCCTCCGGGTTAACCGAGCTAGTCATCGGAAGATAAAAAATATAAATAATGCTCTTAAAAATAGGACAATTAAGGCGAGAAGCTATGTTTCTTCGTTTGACGCGCAAGGTTGAGGAGTCGGCTATTGCTAGGTCGAGCATTAGATGTCTCTTNGAGAAGCTATGTTTCTTCGTTTGACGCGCAAGGTTGAGGAGTCGGCTATTGCTAGGTCGAGCATTAGATGTCTCTTTTGCTGGCTGTTGTTAGGTCGAGCTGTCATTTCGCGCGAGTATGAAGGCGACTAATTCTAGGAGATGCTGGCCCACCCGTCTCATCTCATCTTCGGGTTCACTCGGAACTCCTCGTATCGTCACAGTCACCTGACGCTCTCAGTTGTCTCTGCGCTCGCGCTTAACGTGGTTGTGTTAGCGATTCTTATGTGCTTTTATTTATTTCTGTGTTTCATTATGAGTGGAAAACGGAAGAGGGTTGTAGTTTCTCTTGAAACAAAATGTAATGCATTAAAACGGTTGGACAGTGGCGAATCAATTTAAAAGGTGGCTGCCGAGTTGGGAGTTGGGGAAGTGACTGTTGGGGATTGGAGACGTAACCGGAAAGAAATCGAAAACTTTGTCAACAAAAGTGTGAGTGGTGGCAGTGGTTTGAGTCGAAGGACTTTGGAGAAGGGCGACTACGAGTAGACGTCTGAAGCTCTTTTTTTTTGTTGTTTTCACAGCTTCGAGGGATGGGTAGTCCTGTGAGTGGCCCAATGCTTCAAGCTAAGGCGCTCGAGTTCCACAAGAACTTTAAAGACGGCGATGAA
>NQII01002264.1:0-40924 GCA_002778355.1 Clitarchus hookeri | reverse complement strand
ACTTTCTGTGACAGTACCCATGTCCACTTAAATCTTATCTCACTCTTCCCCTCCCCTAGAGGCTCCAGTGCCGCTGTGGCTAGAGCACTTGCCTCCCACCAAACCAAGCAGGGTTTGAATCCTGATGGAGTCGTTCCTGGATTTTCACATGTGAGAATTGTGCTGAACGATACCTCTAGTTGGTGGGTTTTCTCAGGGATTTCCTGCCCATGCATTCCGGTGTTGATCCATTCTCGCCTTGCTTTACTTTCATCGGCTCTCAAGACCTTGTTTTTAAGAGTCACCCAAACCTCTCCACACCACTCTTTTCCCCTACACATCCTCACTATCATACTGTGCTTCATATGTTTGTGCATGCGGTTATGCACACATGTAACACTTATTTCATGTAGACCAAGGTTTTTAAATACTTAAATAAAATCATTACTACAGAAATACTACTGTTTTTAGTTATGTACATACCATAAACCAATTACATTTGGAAAAGAATGAGGCAAGCACTCTACAATAAGTTATTAATACTTATTACAAACTGGAGTAGTGACCATCCACAGTTCATCAACCCAGGGTGGGGCCCCCTCCCATCTGAAAAGTGGAGGGGCAACCACCCACCTTGCCCCCCTGTTCTCAGCATGTATGGGGGAGAGATGAAGGAAAGTAGAGAGAGAAGGAGGAGGGAGGGATGGAGAAAAGGAGGGAAAGAGAGGAAGGGTTCCTTCTCAGCAGTGGAAATATGTCAGATGTCAAGATAATCCGTCGGATTGTGCATCTCGTGATGTACTCCCTCCTTACCTTCCCTCTCGTGACCTCTGGTGCCATGGCCCTGGTTGGCTAGTCCACCCACCTGAACAGCGGCCAGTGTCCGCTGTGTCGGGGCATGATGACAATATCCCAGAGCTCAAATCTTCTCAACTTGCCTTGCTGAACACTCATGAAATTCCTGAAGAGCTCCCTGTATTCCAACGAATTTCATCATGGCCCACCACGTTGGTTCGCATTATGGCTTATGTTAGGCGTTTCATCAGACATGCCAAAACACAACCTTGTAACAGTGGTTCCTTAACAAGTTTGGAACTGGAGGAAGCTGCCCTTCTTGTACGCAAATGCATCCAACATGCTCGCCTGCATGACGACTCGAAACGCCTCAATGGAGGAAAACCTTGTTCAACACGACTACAGCGCTTGATACCCTTTCTGTATTCGCATGGTGTGCTCAGGGCGGGCGGTCACTCGTCCAATGCCAACATGGAGTTTGCAACTAAGCATCCAATCATACTGCCGGAAGACCATACAGTGGTTGAAGCATTGGTAGATCATTATCACCTGAGATATCTGCATGCAGAACCACAATTACTTCAGTCTCTCGTATCAAAGAAATTCTGGATTTTGTCAGTCCGATCCCTAATTCAATCTAGAGTCTTCAAGTGTGTGCGGTGCTTCCGGTGTCGACCTGTGAACACTCCTCCACTTACGGGAGATTTTCCAGCAGAGAGTCATATCCTCTGGAACCTTTGAGCAGACGGGAGTGGACACATTTCCATCAGACTAAACAAGTTACGTCGTGGCACTATTCAGAAAGATTACCTGTCCATCTTCATTTGTTTTGCAACTAAGGCAGTGCACGTTCAGGTTGTGACTGATCTAACTGCTGATAGTTTTGTTGCAGTCTTAACACGGTTTTTGTCATGACGAGGATTGTGCACGAGTGTCTATTCGGACTGTGGGACCAATTTTGTGGGCGCGGCAAGGCAGCTTCAACAATCCTTTATCCAACTTCTCAAGCTTCACTATGTCTCACTCCATTAATTTTTGTTTTCTTCCCCCAGCAAGTCCCCATCAAGGTCGGTTATGGGGAGCAGCTGTGAAGTCAGCCAAATACCACCTCAGGCGAGTCATTGGCAATCAGGTTCTCACTTTGGAGAAGTTAATGACATTGTGTATTAAGATTGAAACTACGCTCAATTCCAGACCATTATCACTATCATCATCTGTCCCATGTGACTTTGCTGCCCTCACACCGGGGCGTTTTCTTATTGGTAGGCCCCTAGTAGTTGTCCCTGAATCGTGTGATAAGAACAGTGATAGTGCATTCTGCCTGTCCCGGAGATGGAAAATGGTGTGTGCACTTTCCAATCAGTTTTGGTGAAGACGGTATCATGAGAATCATCAACAGCTGCAACCTCGGGGCAAGTGGCAAACCACCCAACCAGGACTCATTGTGGGAGATCTAGTCCTTGCAAGTGAAGAACGTATACCCCCATTGGGCTGGTGCTTGACCAGAGTCGTCAAGTTACATCCTGGAACAGACAACATCGTCAGAGTGTTACAAGTATGCACCCAAAAGGGGCAGTTGTGCCGACCGGTACACAAGCTGTACCGCCTGTCAACCCAATAATGCTCGCCAGTTCGCAAAATGTGATATATCGTACACAGTGCGACTGTTTATGTATGTACTCTTAGAGACCTCAGTTTGTCTTGGCAGGGGTATGTTCTATATTCCCATGTACTATATTGTGTGTGTGGGCATGGGACTATACAGTGCGCATGTATCCAGTATCTCGCAAGTAATCTGACAGTATTCCCAGGAGGAGGAGTGAATACCAAGATGGCGAGGCCGTAAGTTCGTGTATGATGAGTGTCTATCGTTATCCTTCTTTCTCGAGTGCTTATCAATGAAATCTTGCAACAGTGCANCGTTATCCTTCTTTCTCGAGTGCTTATCAATGAAATCTTGCAACAGTGCATTAGACAAGCTTTTACATGATCATTAATGCATAATAGCTAGAAGAAGGAGATATATAAACACTTGTAAGTCCTTGTAGCTTCAGTATTTACCACATAAACAATGCGAGGAGAAACGCCAGAAAACCACCGCAGCAAGGGAACAAACTGATAATCACAATGGTAGTTTCCCCCAGCAGCAGGTGGCAAATTTTTAGTTTGATCCTCCTTCCCCTCAATAAGCGTTCATTCGACGTTCTCNGGTTTCCCCCAGCAGCAGGTGGCAAATTTTTAGTTTGATCCTCCTTCCCCTCAATAAGCGTTCATTCGACGTTCTCTTCATCGTCCGAGTGCGACGCAAGGAATTATTTTGCACTACCGACTCAGCTAGTTAGATTATAACAGTTGGAATGAACAAATTTCTTCTTAATGTTTCTATATCGTTATGTTTCATAATGAGTTTTGTCATATTTGTGAGGTAATTTAGGCAACTGTAATTTTTAATTTTTTTTTGCAGTAGCAAATCCAAACTTAAATTATGACATCTGAATATTTTTCTATTGCACTTACCATCTGTCCACAAAATAAATATTGCACTTGAGAAAATAAATAATTTTCTTATGTTTTGTTGTTGTAGTGTGTAGATTATTTCTTCAGTGTTTTATGTCAATGACATGTCATTTTATTCAATTGAAATGTTTTGCCTTTGTTTTACAATTTGTGTTTGCTTATTTAATTCTCACTTTCAATACAAAAAAATATATATTTCTATCCTCCTATAACAAAGCTAGAGAGTAAAAGGGGATGGGGAGGACAGAGAGAGATTGAGAGAGGGTATGGGGACGAGATTGAGAGAGAGAGAGGGGGTGTGGGGACGAGAGGGATCGAGAAAGGGGGTGGGGAGGAGAGAGATCGAGAGAACAGGGAGGAGAGAGATTTTGGGAGAGAGAGGGTGGAGGGGGAGGAGCATGAGAGAGGGGAGGAAAGAACAAGAGTAGGGAAATAGTGTGACAGAAGGAGGGAAAGAGAGAGGGTGAGGAGGGAAACAGAAAGGGTGAGAAATAAGGAATGTGAGGAAGATAGAGGAGAGAAAAATAGAGAGAAGGTTGGTGATGGGAGGGAGGGAGGGAGGGAGGGCGACACTTAAAGAGGGAGAAAGTGACGGAGAAAAAGGAAGGTCACACAAACACACACACACACACACACACACACACCACACAAGTCCCAATGCTAATAGTTCCTATTTTCATTAACCATTCCGGAACGTTCCAGTTCATTCATAAGAATCTTTCTTTTTAACCATTCATTTCGGAGCGGTTCATATCATACATGATGTTCGACGTGTTCTGTACATAATCGTGGTTTTAGTAATTAGAGAGGGAGATATACACGTTACACAAACACTTCCCGAGTAAATGAATGTATTACTGCTGTGATCTGTGATGCAATCGCAACTACTACATCGTATGTAAAAAAATATATTATGAAAAAAATTACATTCTCTCTCATGCAATTTTGTAACAATTTTAATTATAGCAGAAAATTAAAGAATAACAATCATTTTTCACATTTTCTTACACAGTAATTATTTTGTATTTACTCTTAAATGCCATAACATTTCCAGTCACTCAACTTCCAACACACAGCAGAATTATGTCCACAGAAACACTGCCAGAGAAAGGTTTAGTTTGAGAAAAAATATTTTTTAACATGTATTATAGCATATTTTATCCTTGCTGGTAAATCTGAGCAAAACATTTTGAACATAAAAAAAACTGCTGTTGTGGGGTTTGTGTGCCGATAAACTATTTATTGAAATACTATTCACATTTCTGTTCCACTGAGGGTTAGGTATTATATTTCACGTTTTTTCAACAGTTCAAATACTGTAGATGGTTTAGTTAATTTGTTGGAACCGTTTGCGAGTTCACAACAGTTCCAGACGAAGATTGATGCAGTCGCCAGAACTGCTCGCGAGTCTGCAACAGCTCCGAGGCTGAACAGTTCCGAGGCTGCGAACAGCTCCATCCAAGTGCCGGAATCAACAACTCAAGTGTACTGAATTAATTAATTTATTTTTACTTATTTGTATACTAGTGGCATACAAATTTTAAGGTGTGGTTTATAATTTTTTTCTGATTAGAAGTTAACCACAAAAAATATAAACACATGTTATGTATTTTCTGTACAGAAGTGGTGGAATAGTGTGGCGTTCCGACAGGACCGTTCATTTGGCTTACTCGGAACTCTAGTTCAAGTTCCTCTCTCCAAAACCGTTCTTTGGTACTGTTCCTTGAAATATTCCCCATCCCTACCACACACACACAGCAAGAGTGGCATTAGCAACATTAGCCATGTCCGAGACCACTATTTAGGTTCTTAAATTGACCACGTGACCCATTTTACGCCTCAACTATTTGGGGGTTCAGGGTCAAAATTTACTGAGCTGGAGAAGCACGCTAAATCCCCAAATACCTCCGCAAAAGCATCCGCTATTGTTTGCGTTTTATTTCATGTCTTTAATAAAACAAAATGCAAATCCAAACTAAAAACAAAGAAGGAAAACTTAACGATGAATCACAAGTGCATAATATTGTTGGTTTTACTAATTAATGTTGTGATGGAAATTATATTTGAAACTGTTATTGTAAAAAAAAAAGTAACCTATTCAATTATATATTTTAATGAAGGTTTTGCTTACAAGAGGAAGTAAATAAAATTTTTTTATAATTTTTAGAGAGAAAGCACTTTTAATTTTCTTTTTTCTTTTCGTTGCCTTAGAAACATTGAAACATTCAATAATGTAGTTCCTTATAGCTCGACTCACAACCATCCGCCGCACCCATTGGTCGGTCAGTCAGTCATCTGTCTGTATTGTCGTCCGTCAATCCTTCTGTACCGCAGAATTTTAGTGTGACAACTTAGCATCGTGATCTTTCCTTATTTTAAGATATATTTTGGTTGGAATTACATTTTCAAGAACGGAATCTTTTGGGGAAATAACATTTTCATGTGATAAGAATTTACATTTAACTTTCTTACATTAGAAAATCTTGAATTGACCAACAAATATAAATAAGCACAGATCCACCACCTTGCATTTTATTTCAAAATGCACATTCACATCTATAAATTGTCATCAGAAGACAGTGGCCCAGCCATCCATCCGTCGAAAGTTAGGGAAATATTTGAAGGATGGGCGAATAGAAAAAGAGTTTGAAAGATAGAAGAAAGTGCGATTGGTTGAAGATCACATGACCGCCGGATAGATGGACGACTGATGGATGATGCAACGGATGGTTGAGAGTCCAGCTTAACTGAATAGGAGCACCGCTCGGTGTCGTTCGAACTCCAATAACCTAAATTCCCAAAATCTTAAGTTGCCAAACTACGAATTCGGACACGACTNAACTCCAATAACCTAAATTCCCAAAATCTTAAGTTGCCAAACTACGAATTCGGACACGACTATTGGTAATGGGCGAACCAAAGAGAATATGGGCTGCAGCAGTCAACAATCCACAGTATGTTGCTGTTATGTAATACAAAAATGATACAATGAAGAATGAAATAACTCACATCACAGTCGCCACGTGGTTCGCAGTCAATTATAATGAGAATTATAATTTCACATCCAGCATTTACTAACATTTCCATCCTGATCCACGGGCAACAATATTTATTATCTGTAAGCTCACTGACCTCTCTGCATTTCACTACAACTTGAACATTCCTTGTTCCTGTCCGACAATAAAATAATAATAAAATATTGTTGACTTTTGAAATGTGTTATTCAGAAGCATATTAATAATTTATAATACTGCAATTAATGTTACTTAAGTAATTTGTAATTAATTATAGTTAATTGCCTTAAGATCAAGGCAATTTCATTCACGTAATTTTCACGCAAATACAGTGGAACCCTCTTATAAGGTTCTTCAGGGGTCCACAAGAAAGTGACACTATAAGCAGGAAAACCTTNTGGAACCCTCTTATAAGGTTCTTCAGGGGTCCACAAGAAAGTGACACTATAAGCAGGAAAACCTTATAAGAGGGAAGTACAAAAATTCAAGAATCTGGACACCAAAAGATATAAAATTATGCACCGTAATAAACACACAACTTTACATAATGAACAAAACAAATATTTCTTTTAAATACATAATCTTTTAAGAAATTTTATCTCCTGGTTGCAAAATCATAAAATAAGTATACGAGCAAAAGATTACTGTACATGCAAAACAAGCACAATTGTTCGTGGCAGTTTGTCTCCTGGTTGCATCAATGATTCGATTCAGAGTAGTCACTGGGATTTCCAAATTCCGAGGAATTGCTGTGCGTGTTCTACCCGGATTACGGTCCACGTGCTTGATTAAGATTAACTTTTCAGCTAATGAAAATGTTTGTTTTTTCTTAGAGGCACTCATTTTAATTTTTCACTAAAACTGTTTCAAGGATGAATTAATTTTCACTACATAAATATTAACTGGGCATGTGCAAAGGTCGTTTTTTAAATGTGAAGCGAAGTCGAAGCGAAGCTTGCATTATGCGAAGGAATTTCGAAGAACAATCGGAGCTGAAGGATTAAAAAATATATATAATAGGCTACAGTTTTCAAGTATATTCAACTCGTTTGTACTGTTACTGCCAAAAAAATGTATGCCTACTAGACACTGAGCATAGGAATAAAACATATCCTAATCTTGTACTGCTGAAAAACTGAAATATCAAAATCTGTAAGAAAGTAATCATTATACATTTGGATACCTACAAACTTTTTAAAAACTATCATACTCCATATATCCAGTCCCTTTTGGCACCACCACCGCACAGTGATGTCAATGGATGCCTATCAACATTTGACCTCTTCCCTTTCCTCCTTCAAGGACCCTTGTCAATGTCAGGCTAGATAGTAAACTTGCTAGATGGTGGTGGTATTAGGGCCTCAGAGCAAGAGAGTTGAGCCACTTTCACTGCTAACAAAGAAAGTGTGAAGTTCTTCCAAAAAGACTATCAGCTGTGGTGTGGTACATACAGCTGCCCGACTCCCCCCTCCCCCCCTGCCGGGCTCGTGATAATTTATGACATTGTTACACATGTCAAAATTAGAAAGCCACAGAAACATTAATTTTTCGAGACAGAAAATCCACACTGTATTTGTGTTATGTTAGGGTCTGTCACCCTCCTATTAAACAGCCTTCCACTGGTGTGTGTAAGGCATGAGTCTTGTTAGCCTAACAAAGCGTAAAAGGTCGAGGGGGGAGGGGGGGGGGGGGAGAAAAGACAAGGAAAGCGGGCTGGGACATCTACCTGGAACACGGCACCACGGGCCACTGCCATGAAGAGGAGGGGGAGGGGCGACAACCTCCGGGCGGCAAAACCACAGCTGCAGCTCCAGACATGCCTACCTGCCCCAGGCGGCTGTAAAAACATTCACTCCTCCCCTTTGCAGGCCGACTGACCCTCGTCAATGTCAAGCTGGTAGATTATCTCAGCAGGGTGGAGCTTGGGATAAAGACTACAACTTTGTCTGAAAAGCAGTGTAAGTTGAGTATCTTTTCCATTGAAGTTTTCCTTTCCCAGTGTGCTTCCTTCACAATGTGCATTATTCGCGGGAATAATGAAAACCTTATTTCCGGGAATGTTTGTTATTGTTCTTATGGAGAAGNGGGGAATAATGAAAACCTTATTTCCGGGAATGTTTGTTATTGTTCTTATGGAGAAGCATTCCGGACTAGAAAAATCGTGCATTATAGGCGGGAAAACCCTTTAAACGGGAACCTTATAAACGGGTTCTACTGTATGTACTTTTTAACCTTGGTGGTTCCTGGATAAAATTAATTCTGCTTGAAGGTGCGTTTGCAAAATGGAAATTTAGCTTTGTGATAACATACAGTATAGAATATTATTTTCGGCAACAATTTCGCTCCAGATTGGGAGTAATTGTATTCTTTCAGTAAAAACTTAATATTCAAATTCATTACGTAAATTGATATTCAACACAATCTAAATAATTTACAAAACAAAGAAGGAAGTAAAAATTAAAAAAACACTGAAAGCATGTTTCAGCAAGATTTTAGATTGCATTCAGAAATACTATGTTCAAGTAATGAAACTAAAAACTTTCAGGGCGATTTTAGTTAGAAACCAACCACTGATATCTGCCAGTCTGGAAGGATAATTTTGTAATATAACTGTTGAAGGAAAATTTTATGATTAATTGTTGAAGGAAAATGTTATCATTTAAAGTAGTCGCTAAGTTATTGTACTGCCACTATACAAAGTTAAAACCCACATAAAATGTTATTGTATTCAGACCTAACTAACAGAACCAAATTTGTGTATAATTGTCATCTGTTTGCCATCTACGACTTCGCCCCACGTATATTTTTAAGAATTCCGAATTCCAATACAGAGCACCAAATTTGTGAAACTTGATGTACACATTTTAAAATTACTGAAATAAATATTAAGTTCATAAGGATCACAGAAGTTAGGGATAGGGTAAGTCCAACCATGGGGTAAAGCTGAATGCCCAATCATTTAATCCTCCTGTACAAAACAAAGAGAAGTAAGCAAAATGTGATTTTTAATGTAATTCATATGTCAAATAGGAATTTGAAATTGCATTTCACAGACACTCTCATTCCATACAGTAAAATAGGGTATGTAGATACAGGATATCAGTACACGTCTATTGTGACACTCTTTAGAAAAACTGAATTTGTGTGTGAACATTAATATATAAATATATTGTGAAAGAAAGAGAATGATTGAGAATAACAATTATGTAGGGGTTTGTCGGGAGTACGTGTGATGCAAAGCAGAATTCCTAAGTTGCCTCTTACTTTCTCCTTGCTCACCGCGGCTAGCTGATACGTGATGACGCCCAGCGAAGCGGCTTCTAACACCGAGCAGGGGAAAAATACTTTTGACTAATACATGCAATAAAGTAATGTCAGAATAATTAGATTCAACACAGGTAAGAACTCGGTGTGAATAGCCTGACATCAGCAGTATAGCCCTTACTGAAATATTAAATCTGTGCAGACACAACACTTTACACATGCCGGCAAAGACACAACCTAAATTTTCATACTATTTGTACGAAAAAACAACTCGAACAGATAAAAATACCCTTGAAAATAAAAGGATCAAACTACTTAATACAATTACACAAGGCATAAATCTCTCATAATGCGTGGAAGAAAATAAAGTTTCATTGCAGAAATAATGACATGAAAATTAATGATAAATTGAAATACTCACAGATAAAGTTCTTGTCGTTAAATGAGAAATTAATTATGAGATATCTGTTAAACTACAATCACCTCACTAAAAATCATCAAGCAAAATTAGCAATTTACGTGAGTATTAAAATCGTTCAACTGGCTCAAATTAAACTCAGTAAAATTAATCTTGGTAAAAACATTCATCTCTTCTCGGATGTAGAACACGTGACCTCATCTACCGGCTTCTGCTTGATGTTCATCAAAATAATTACGCCCTTCATTAAAATTTTGAGAATAATTTTGAAGTCCAATATATCTCTCCTGAATGAAAATGATTTTGATGTCGAAAACGGTTCAAAATAATGGTTGCGCACATGTAAAACAGTTCATTGCAATTGCTGCACCATACCCATAAGCGATCATACTTATGCAGCACTGATGACGGAGAAGGCAGCTCGCGTAGATACGTAGCACTTCAAAACTAGAAGAAATGTGTTTTGGGACTCTCCTGCATTATGCCCTGCATATTTAAGCACTAGGCGCCTCTCAAAACACCTTCCTATCCTTACGCTGGGCGGTCAAAGCAAATTAATGAAATAGTTGCAGGAACAATCGTTACGTAGAACCAGAACCGCTTTACATGGTGTCTAGGGAGAGAGTGTGTATCAAAATGGGTTCGCATGGTGACGCTAATTAACAAAAACGGGAAAACCTCAGATAATAGTCGCCTCCTGAGATGTATATCTTATCAGTCATGTAATTATATTCATTTCTCCATGGCAAAACTTGGTAGATAACACCAGGTAAAGTGCAAAAAGAAAAATGTAATAAAACAATTAACACTTCCAAAGATAATTGAGACCAGTTGACATAGCAAAATAAAATAAAATAAACTGTCAAAATACGTAAACTGTAAACACATAAAATAAATAATAATTTTGAGGTGATGTCCTAAAATACAACTCTAGCTATTCCTTAGGGTAGGGGCTTTAAATAACTGTCAAAATAAATAAATATACATAAACAAATAGCTTTAAATGCTGGTATTTCAACAACAGAAGGATTAAAAGGTTCTGCAGTCCAATTTAACCGTGGCTGAAATTGCCCCACTTGACCCTACAACACAAATTCCTAGTGGTTCAAGTCAAATAAATGCAAAAAATGGCAGTGTTTAATTGCAAGGGAAAAACATTTTTGCCTCGAACTGCGCACAAAAACAGCAGAAAAATGTGAGACAAGATTTGTATTTTAAAGTGGAAGAGCCAGTTAATAAGAAAATATGTAAGGACAGTAGAATCCAGTTTTCCTGTGTTATAAATTTATTTTGCATATATTAAATTATTCCATTGCATTCGAAAAATATAATTATATACACAATGTGAGGTTCGGAAATTCTCTCAATTTGTTTGCATCGCTGCACGTTCACCTCTGGTGGATCAGTTTGTGAATTTTTGAAAATGTGGAGTCATTCCTCAGATTAGGTAACTGGGGAACATTATTTCAATAATACAATAGGCTTTCAAACGTAAGATGGTAACAGAAGAACTGATCACTTAAATTAAGACGTTTCTCTAGCCTTAATGCCTTCATACATCTGTCAGTTTGTTAACTTCAATAGCCTAATCCATCCATATTTTTGGTTGAAATGGTAATATATTGCCCTTTAAACACCACAAAGTAAAAAAAACAGTAATTATATAGGTAATTATTCACTCATTGTAGAGCCAGCATTTTATCAAACAATCCTTTCAAAAGCTAATAGCACAAACCAACATATTACAAATATAATTAAAAATTACCTACCAAATGTAAGGGATCCAGAAACTCACTTCCGCGGTAGCTCTTAAAAATGTAAAATTTGAAACGTACCTTTAACAAACCATCCTGCGACGCAGAATGCATTTCTCTGAAGTTTTGTCGCAGTCGGGCGTCTGAGCGCTCGCAAGTCTGCTTGAACGTGAAGAAGGAGTTGACGTTCCGAATGCAGGCCTTGCAGATCTGCGGTGGCAGGCCGTCCCCTTCAAACACCTGCGCACATCAACAATGCTGTATTAAGGCTCATTACACACAGTCAAATTACAGCAGGGCAGCAGCACTTATGCATTTTTAAGGAATCCATGTATGTATACACAGGGCCCCTTTATGTGTAGCGGTTTACAATTTCCCGCTCTCCAAAGCCAGAACACATCACAAACAAACTGTAGTGCAGCAATAACCTCTAAAGGGTAAAACTTTATGTTGCACAGCACAATGTAACAGAACTGTTACAAATATTTTTGATGTCCAAATGTGCTATTAATATTTTCAAATCAACAGAGACGGTAGGAACATTGGAATACTACTGCAGTATATTTAAGCAAAATTTACTGTGGCTACAGACACCATTTATCAGTTACCATTAATTGCATGTTATCTGCAAAATAAAAAAATAAAAAGCTCTAATTTGCCCAACGGATAACGGAAAAAGTTGGGCGGTTCTCGAGAGGCGATAAGTGTTAAGCGAGGTATGGGGCGGCGGCGGCGGAATTAAAGGGCGGGGGAAATGGGAAATCCCCAAGAAAACCCGCAGACCAGCAACATTGTCCAGCACAATTCTCATGAGCTAAAATGTGGGAGACGTTGGCCAAACACCACTGTATTGTTTCAATTGGAATTTGCCACTTTACTTAGATTTCTACTGCACAAAAGTGAAATATCGCACAATAGGGGACAATGAATGAAGCGGGTAAGTTCTTACAAAAATTACACGTTAAAAATTTTACCAAGTTAAATTCAGAAGTTCCACCACAAAAAATTAAGAACGTCATTTGTGATGTTATACCATTAACTAATGCAGATGTATGTATCTGATACCGTTAAGTATAACGAATATCTTTGGCCTGCGAAGGTGTTGGTCTAATGGGTCAAAGCCGGCACATTGCTACAGCTGTGCAGAACTTCAGGGAAGCCAACTAGTCACTAGGAATATTAGAAGACAATCTAACCGTGATTGCTGCACACGCCATAATTTTCGTTGTCAGGTGCAGGCCATCATATTCATGCTCAAATATATTTAGCATTTCGCCTCCGGTAGACTGGCACAGCCGACATATTGCGTCACTAATTTGAGAGTGCCGGTAGGACATCTTGATTATATAGTTATGTCACACAGCCAACTACAACGCGCTTAAGTAGCTTGCTTTAAGAATCTTCAAGCACGTTAGTAGTTTCGCACATTAAACTTTCATTAAAACCAAATTCATCGGCTGCCATTATTTATGTTTACTAACATTTCCTTTTCGACATCATGACAAAAGTAACAAATTTGCGGAAAATATTTCCCATCTATAATACTAAACAAGAAAACTTTGAATTTCAAACATTGGTGCAGTCTATGATTTAAACTGCTACCGTCAAATTTTTGCAACCTGCTTTAAATAAGTTTGGTCAAATGAAGTTGGACAGTTAGTACGTCAACAAGACGTTAAAAAACGCTGAATAATATTAGTCTGAAAAAAAAAAGGTTGGCTTTAGTTTTGATCAAACATTTGAAGATTGGAGCGATTCAAACTTTCGTTAATTTTGATTGATTGACTGTCTCAGCCAATCGAAATCGTGCATGACAAAAATTGTCGTCAATAAACATTGAAATTACGAATAATAGGTGGGAACGAAGCAGGTTATGAAGAAAATTATTTTATGTAGAAGCTGTCTGGGCATGAATACTATTTTAAGTGAATATCACAAACTTAGAGGAATGAAATTACATTGTGCAGGAAATATCTCTAATAAATAACATTTGAATTTTTTGTCAAGCTGCAAAAATAAATTACAGCATTCCTTACATTACTTTCTGTAATGGACCTCATTGTACACTGGAGAGCCAAAAAAAACTGGTATAGGCGTGCATATGCACATAATGCACGTAACAGAGGTATGGAACCAATCAGAATAACGCGATGCGGTCGGCAACGCCTATATAGACAACAACCTGCAAAGTTGCTAGATCGGTTACTACTGCTACAATGGCAGGTTATCGAGATTTAGGTGAGTTTTAATGTGGTGTTATAGTCGGCGCACGAGAGATGGGCCATAGCATCTCCGAGGTAGCGATAAAATTTGGATTTTCGCGGACGACCATTTCACGAGTGTACCGTGAATATCGGGAATCCGGTAAAACGTCAAATCTTAGACATCGCTGCGGCCGGAAAAAGATCGTGAACGTACGGGACAAACAATGACTGACGAGAATCATTAAACGTGACAGATGTGTGACCCTTCCTCAAATTGGCACAGATTTCTATGCTGGAGCATCAACAAGTTCCAGCGTGCGAACTATTCAACTGACCATCATTGATATGGGCTTTCGGAGCCGAAGGCCCAATCGTGTACCGTTGTTGACTGCACGACACAAAGCTTTACGCCTCGCCTGGGCCCGCCAACACCGCAATTGGACTGTTGATGACTGGAAACATGTTGCCTGGTCTGACGAGTCTCGTTTCCAATTGTATCAGGCGGATGGACGAGTACGGGTATGGAGACATCCTCATGAATCCATGGACCCTACATGTCAACATGGGACTGTTCATGCTGGTGGAGGCTCTGTCATGGTATGGGGCGTGTGCAGTTGGCGTAAAATGGGACCTCTGATACGTCCAGATACGACTATGACAGGTGACAGATACGTAAGCATTCTGTCCAACCACCTGCACCCATTCATGTACATTGTGCATTCCCACGGGCGTGGACAATTCCAGCAGGACAATGCGAAACCCGACAAGTCGAGAGGTTCTACCGAGTGGCTCCAGGAACACACTTCTGACTTTAGACACTTCCATTGGCCACCTAAATCACCAGACACGAACATTATTGAGCATATCTGGGATTCCTTGCAACATGCTGTTCAGAAGAGATCTCCACCGCCTCGCACTCCTATGAATTTGTGGACTGCCCTGCAGGATTCATGGTGTGAATTGCCTCCTGCATACTTTCAGACATTAGTCGAGTCCATGCCACGTCGTCTTGCGGCACTTCTGCGTGCTCGCTGGGCCCCTACACGATATTAGGCAGATGTACCAGTTTTTTTGGCTCTGAAGTGTAAAACAAAAGCAATATATCTTTATAAAATATTTTTTAAATAATAAATCAAATTTTATTCTCCTAGTACAAACAATTTGACAGTATGACTGATTTTCAAACACGTTCAAGATTATTTTATAAAATTTTGATGTCCATACATCCATGTGTGCCATCGTGATCACTCGCACCTCCGCAGTCACTTACACCACCTAGCCGACACCGAGTTTAAGTGAACACTCGGTCGCGAGTACGTCAGTATGGGTCGGCGAGAATGGAACACACCAGCATCCATCGTCATGTACTATGCGTCTCAAATGACCATCTTGCTTTCTTTACCTCCAGAAGTAACTCTTCGGGGAAAATAACAAGAGGTACAACACTGTGTCCCCCCCGAAAGCCACAGTCATTAGGCACTCCGGCAATCTAAGGTAATATCGGCGCAGCTCGCGCCGTGACGCCTGCGTCCTTTCCACTAGTGTGCTGTCGGACAGCTTGTTAGCTGGGAAAATGGTGCTATGTGACCCCAAGTGCAGTTAGACAGCGGGTAATAAAATCCCGAAGCACTACCAAGTTATTTAAATGCTGTAGAAAAATAAATTTAAGTCAATTCTTTACTAAAACCTCAAACGAGCGTAGTTACCCACACTCCTTTCAGGGATGGACTCGTCCAGCCCACCCAAACTAGAGCACTAGGACTCGCCCATCGGCGAAATAAACAAGAAACTGAAAATGACTTGAGAAATGTACCGGAAACTGAAATACTATCTCAGTTTACCGTTATTCCCGTCATTTTATTAATTGTAACGCTGTTCAATGTTTAAAATGGCCATTATGATTTTTTTCTTCACATCAGACTGCCTATAAAAACCTCACAGATTTTGCATCATGTTTCTAGTGCTGTGATATCCCCTGTGACATCACAGTCACACGAATAATTAAACATTAATTAATAATGGAGTTGTAACCAACATGTTATTGACAATCATATTGTATTTTTTAGCATATTTATTACCATTGAAAGGTTCAATTTTAATGTTCACTTTATTTTTACCACTGGCTTCGGCAACCATCAGCGAAAGCCAACGCCATGATTTTAGTCTTACTTCAGCACTCGGGCCGGCCAGCAGCATGGGAGTTTTGATCCATGCGGACCCCCTCAGCACCTTCAACTTTTGCTGCAATCATCTTCATCATCAATAGTAACGTAATCAACTAGAACATTTGCGCTTTTAGTGCCGAGGGGACGACCTTCTACCTCCCTGCAGTTTTTATCTAGGGCTTAATGCGGTACATGCCTTTCAATAGTTTCCACGGCTTAGGCCGATTTTACAGTATTGGTCACCAGCAGACCAGAAGCACTGTATATGTAACAAATTAAGTAAGTAAATGTCTTGATTAACCACGAGTGTTTGATTTGCTTTACCCCACAGGGTACTTCGGGCACTGCACCATATTGCAGTCTTAATTAAATATACATACGGCATGCGAGGTGGCCTACAACCTCGCCAAAGTAACAAGTGAAACCACTATGTAGTGCAATTATTGGTAAGTTCAGTATCTACAAGCACTCTAAATCGACAGAGGACTCCAGGGTCAGACGGGCCGTCGACTGCACGACCCTCACTAACTCATGCTCGCTGAGTTAAGGCGCCGGAAAAATTCGCCAGTTTTCGCCTTATCCTGGTAAGCCAGGTAACGTGAGGACCCACATCGGAACCCCTCACACGTCTTTTTTTGGAAGGAAAAATTTAATGGCCGTATTTTTACTACAAATTTTATTGTCAAATATAATTGAAGGCGAAAATTTTACATTGTGCCAGGAGCTTAAGGTCAGGCACAAACCAGAGAAAGAATTTGACATAGGAAATATTTCGACCACATGGTGCCCAAGAGATCACTTTTAAACTGGCAGTAAATGGAGATATTCTTTTCATTTGTGCATAAAAGTTTGTGTTTGGCTGATATACCTGCACCGGCCAAAATGTTTAAGTATTAACTTTATTTCGTAACTAAAGTAATGTTACCTGAGCGGTTGGGCATAGTAAGGCGGGAGTCATCCGACAACTATGTTAAGAAAAGTCAGAATATTACACAATATTCCTATTTCGATTATAATGGGCACCAGCTCACTGGGTAAGCATGAAGTCACAGTTCTCAGTATCATGGGCCGAATGACCACGTGGCTGTATCCCCTGACACATACTATACAAATTTACAGGAAAATGTAATATATAGTTGGGGTATTCAGGCCCCCTAGCACACCTTAATATTACCTTTTTACCTTATGAATGAACGATGCCTCCTTTGGGCGTCGATTACTTCCTGGATTGGATCAGGACCCGAGATATAACACAAAAATGAGAACTCACAAGTTTCGGTTATTGCCGAAAAGTATACACAGAGCATACATGTGTATGCAGTGCCAATTAAATCGGACCTGGCTCACAAGGCCTGCCAGCGGCCGTTACTATACAAAAGCCAAGAATGGCGCGAAATCTTACAAGAGAGATTTAACCTCCATGGTTTGTAAATTGAGCTGACGGAGGAATGATGTGATCGCAGGGAAGGCTTTTGATAAATTAAATAAAAGTTTCATTAAATTATGTTAATCTACTGCATTTAGGTGTTCAGAACAAAGTATAAGAGTCCCCGCTACGTGGTGCACGTGACCAGCACCTAACACCAATGGAATCAGATTGCCGGAGATGATGCGAGTCAGTGGCATTCTTGCCGAGAGTTCGCTCCACTCCGCGAGGTAATTTCATTAACTGACCTCATTAACATAATACTTGAAACATATACACATAAAACACTGAAACATTCTGAGTCAGTTTTCTTAATCCTGTAGAGTTAGGAGTTCTTAATTAAACACTAATTTAAATACAAAACTTGATTATGAGGTGCCTTGCAGAGCATGTGGGAAATTTAGGTATGTTAAATTTTGGGGCACTCTATGACTGGAACGGTCAAGTTGAAAGAAAGACTAATTATATCCCACATCATTAATTGGCTTGATTAGACACACACTTGCACTCGAAACATTATATAGAACTCTTCAAATATGACGCATTGTGTACGTCTGGCACTCGTGTGAATATTCTATGTCCGTGACCCCCTTGTTCATGGGAATACATTTTTGGTGAGCCTGATGCCCACAGAGCTGGCACTTCACTTCACTGTTCCCGGAACAGTAGCATGCAGGTCGTTGACAGTATGTTGGAGGTAATTGATTGCCACTGAGTAAGTTTGGATACTCCAGTGTTGCTTCTGACAGATTGTCATAACACTGTGCACACAAAACCTGTCCCTCGCGAATAGTGTGTGTTCCTGCAGCACAACACACTGGGGGTGATATGGCTGGTTACAGTGTACTAAAGTTATTATGTTCTGTCCCTTTCCGTCGCACCATACAAAATTTGTGCACCATTCGTACTGTCGTAAATGTATCGTATGAGGTTCTGTTTGTGCTTCTGTAATGTTCTCTTGTTTGCACTAACACCATTTTCCCAATAAGGGATTCACAAAACCGGGTGTTTGAATAGTTTGTACGCAGGTTCAGTACAGCTCAGCTGGCATTCCAACGGACATTTGTAGTATTGTGGTGCATAGTGCTTGATTTGGATACTTAATCAAGGTTTGTGACTTACGATTATTATTTGTGCGTGTACACTGGCTATTAGCATTGATCGTAACAAATTCTATGGTTGTTGTGCTCACGACCAGTCGCTCACACCTGTTGCACAGGACCCCCGTTTTTCCCGCCGAAGTGTGCATAGCCATCTTTCCCCTTGTTGCTTGTGTGAACTGAGCATGTGAGACTCGGTACGGTAGTTACTGTTAGTTGCTATAGCTGACGCATGGTCTTGGACCTCTCCACTGGTGGCAGTCCGCCCTATCGATCTGTGAGCATGTGTGACCGTCCCGGAGTAGGTGGTGCTGAGTGAGGGAGTGCGAGTATCTTCGTAACCGCTCAGAGTCCCTTTTCTCCAGTGGAGTGTGATGTGACTGGGATGGTGTGATGTGGTGACATAAAATGGACGCTTCGTTCAGCAATGCGCGATGTTATTGCCAATAGCCGCTTTGACCACATGCCCTTCCGCCATATGGAAATTTTACAGAAATTTGCCTAAATGTTTTGAAAATGTGCTTGAAGTGCATGGAACTGATTCTAACACTTTTTTGACATGTTTAAAATTACGTTGTGATATTCCACTGGTGCCTGAATGGCTCTTACGCTTAAAACTTGATGCGTAAATTTTTATATAAAAATTTACGAGGAATGTAAAAATGGTTTAAAAATTTGCAGAAAGAGTTTCTAAACATTTGGCACCATTTGATTTGACTACAATTATATTGCATTCACAGTTACACACTTGACTTATTGCTTTGTAAACACTCCGCATGTCATTTTTGGCACGGTTTTACAAAATGACTGATGGGTGTTTTGAGACACATCCAGATGGCAATACATCGATACACTTGACACTTGTGAAGTTTACATACAGTTGCAAAACTTGTAAGTTGGTTAGAAAATTGCATGATTTGTTTGCAGTGTTTATGACACGTGGCTTGGCGTAACACATTTAGGATGCCCTAGAATGAGTATCACAGTGGCTATCACTTTTGAAATGTTTGAAAACTCTTTGAAAACAGCTGTTCAAAATTTGAAACAAAAACTTAAATTTTTTTTCAATAGTTGTAAAATGGCTTTTGTAGTTAAACCAGGAGGGTGCCATTCTCGTGAGACAATGGCATCTGAAATGTGCTGCACAATGAGTTTAAAAATGTAACTTGAAATATTTGAAAATTTTGAAAAATATTTAAAAGTGGCTTTTTCTACTCCGCCAGAATATCATTGAGGTTTCCTGCCTAGCACTCATAATTTAGTTTTCCTTTTTTCTGGTCTTCATCTTGCAGAAATTGCAATTAATATCGCATATTACTATAGTTTTCGGGGGTACTCTTTCGATTGAAATGTACCTGGTGAGCACGGTGTTAGCAGTTTCTGAGATAAGTATGTGATTTTTTAGAATTTCGGTAAAATTCATAGCAATTCTTTACTTACTTGAATCGGTTTTGTTTGGTGATGAGTGTGTGTTTTATGCACAGGCAGCAGGGAGAGCAACTTGCAGGATGACATTGATTGGATACCGTCGTGGACTTATATGGATAAGATGAAGATCAATGTCTGTCGTAAAACTAAGATAGTGTGGTTTACGAAAAAGAGGAAAAGAAGCAGGGACATTTGTAAATGGGAATGACAGGAAATAGAGGAAGTAATAAAATATAAATACCTGGGAGTAGTATTGCAGGGAGATCTTGGGTGGAAAAAGCAGGTGGAACGAGTGTATAGGAAGGGTAAAGAGCTATGGGAATGCCAGGGAGGGTAGTGAAGGGAGTGAGTAGTGAAGTTAAGGAAAATGATTATGGCACTATGGTACGACATATATTTGAATACACAGAAACGGATTGGGATCCATATGTGGTGGTAGGGGTGAGGGTGCTGGAGAAGGTGCAAAGAAAGGCAGCTAGATGAGGGAATGGCAGGTGGAGTAGGCAGAGGCAGGTTGGCGAGGATGAAGGGAACTTTCGACCATTAGTGATGATGAAGGAAATGGGCTGGAGTTAACTGAAGGGCAGGAGAAGTGTAGAGAGGCTGGTCAGGTTATACAGAGTCGTGAATGGACAGTTAGGAGGGGGACATTTGGTTTGCTGGTGGTCTAGGTGGAGTACAGAGAGAGAGGTAACAACACTGTTAAGATACAGTAGGTATGGAGGAGAACAGAGTGGTGAAGGCAATCCATGCTTGTGGGGTTGGTGAGGGAGTGGAATTTATTGTAGGAAGTGTTTGACGTCGTCGAGGTTAACGAGGGCTGGTTGGATGTTATATTGCCCGGCGCTATAACTCAGCAGTGAGCTAATGATGAGGGTTGTCCTGTCTACGGCCCATGGGGGCCCTGGTAATCCTCCGTCAGTTTGTTGATGGGTGTCGTTTACTTACGGTTGCACTTTTTATATCTGATAGCGAGACTGTAGGCTATCTCGTACACCTGAAATATGCTAACGAAATGTGGGTGATGCTACAAAGGATGCCCTACAATGAATTGACACTGATTTCACTTGGTTAAGCGGTTTATTCACTGTTCTTGCTACATATGAATAATGTGTGAATTATGCATGATAATGGACCCAGCACTTAAGCGTTGAAAATTACATAGTCTTATATTGAGACGCGATTGCGTTAAACTCTCCGTTGGTAGTGCGGGTGGCTCTCCCCTCAGTACATTAAAGATAATACAAATGTTCCGGTGCTTCATATATTACTATTGTAGTTAAATGATTGCATCCTAGATGCGGGTACTGAGGGGTCTCGCGAAGCAGGCGATCAACACCGCCGGTCTTGTCCGGGTGCTGAGACTAACTGGGCGAGTTGTGTCCGCTGTCATGAAAAGTGATGAGTACCGACATAAAACACCGATCGATGAAACATTACATGAGCACTCTATGATGTGATTATAATGGTGAAAAATTGTACGAATTAAATTAAACACATTGGTGACATCCCCGTTTATTAACAAATGTCTGTTAACGTTTAAGTTATTAAGTTGATGAGAAGTCACCACACAAATTAATTGTTACAATGTTGGAGGCATTTATAGGCAATGTCCATTTTAGAAAACATAATTACTCTTATATAAATACACCTTAAATAAGTTATTAAATTTTCTCATAAAAGTGTTTGCATTTTACTTCCGATGACATGTTGGAATTACACTGGCTACAGCATTGCCAGATGGCTGTCTCCTGAAGGGATGGACGATTCCACCTGGGCAAAGGGGCGTGGAATGCCATGCTTGATTGTCATTTGTAAAATGAAAAACACCCCTGGTTGTAGCAGTGAATGCGGTGACTGTGTTCAATATGTTTGTAAAAATTCTGTACACTACTGGATGACACTTTGGGGCACTTATCTCTTCAGCTCTTGCCTACCAGCCAGTTAACATCACCCGATGGTGCTTTGCGTCGTATTTAGCTGCGCGATCTGCGAGGACGCAACGACCATTTGCCAGTGCGCCAAATGGTTGTGACTTTGGGGTAAACACCGTTTCGGATCGCCTACCCACTTATTAAAAGAGTTACCTCTTGTAATAAATGAGTATGGTGGTCTCTTGAGTTGTGTAATCCTAGTCGGCAAGAAGGTGCAAGTTTCGTTCTCGTCGACCCGCACTACGTACTCTTGGTCTGATATGGTTGGTGCGGCCCGGTGTAGCTGGTGTAGTTGTGACCGTGGCAGTCAGAGTGGGCACAAGGAACTCGTGGACACGTGTTTAACGTCAAGGCAGTGACAGTAAATGGTGCTGGGAAGTTCCTAAAGGTGATCTGAAAGGAAGTGAGGGGGAGGGAGGACGAACTTGCCACCTGGCAGCCGCTCATTAGGAAGTATAGTATTATTATTATTATAGTTATTAGGATTAAATTCTTGGCAATTTTGTACTTAATCTTATCTGTTTGATACTCAGCTAGGAGAGAATTTTAAGAGGATTCCAACTAGTTGTTGCTCTTATAATCGGTTGAATGGTTCGCGAGTAATGAGAGTTTGAATTTAATCGAAGTTTGAACAGATTGGTAACTACAGCACATAAAACATTGACAGTGTGATATATATTTGTTTCAAACTTATTCAAGATTATTTGATCAAATTTGTTTGATAGTAAAATTTGATGACCGTTTTTCGTCTTTGAAGTTTATCGTTGCATATTTGAAGTAAAAAATATGCCAGTGAAACACTGGACTTTTGAGTTGAACGTATTAGTTCATTTTTCTTTCAATATCATATCTCCTCGTCTGTTATTATTTAACCCATAAATTGGGATTGTAGTGTACACCATTTTACCGTTTTGGTTTCACTTATCTCAGACATTTTTTCATTAAAAATGGGTTTTCTAGTTTTGTTTACTAACATATTTGCATAGATACCGGTGTTATTTTAGCCTTGTTGGGAGGTATAATCGTAGATTTATATCGCGATATACTTAGTGGAAGCACGCCTGTTTTCAGGAGTGTCATAATGAGCTATAGAAAACTAAATGAGGGTAAGAACGCTTTTTTGTTCGTTCATTTGTTTATCTTTTTACTGACTGTTGTTTGATTGATAGGTTGCGTAAATATTTGGATGTTAATCCTTTTTTTTTTTTATCCACTTCTTTAGCAGATCGGTGTAAAGTCACCGAAATTTTATGTTATTCTAATGAAACTGACGTATTCTTTAGTCTTATGGCTTTTACCAATTATTAAGGCTCCACGGAACGAATTTAATAAAATAAATTTATATATTTACCAATTCTGCACTCTGCTTGCAGTTTCTAGTTCTGCTTGAGAAATAGGCGTGCTACTTTTAGAAAATGCCTTTAAAGTTCATTACTGTTTCTGAATTTTGTCGCTGCTTTGCATATTTAAACGTTATATATATATATATATATATTTTTTTTTTCTTTTCTAAAATGTATTTTTGGGAAAAAGTAAAAACAAAGATGCCTATATGTGTTAGTTGTGTTGATGTGTGTTGGCGAGACTACAGTGTAGTTGCACATACTGCACTAATCCCAGGTGGAACTGCACTTACGAACCTGAGCCTAATTGAGTGTTTCCATACCCGAGTTCTGAATTTGATAATTGTATTGAATTGTATGTATTAAAACAAGTAGTCTCGCTGATAAAATATTTTGTTGGTGTGCCAGTGTGGGTATCTAATCTATCAAGTTTTATATTTGTACACTTCCATACATCATTACAATTTTCGTTGCATATTTTTGTACTTAATTATGTACTTATTATTTCAACACAGCGTAACTTCTTGACTGTTGATAATCTGTAACCATTTGGCAGTTGAGCATGTCCTCTTTACTGTAATCTAAGCGAGTGCGATGCACTATAGCAGGGTTATTCAATTAGCGGTCCACAGTCGTCAGCAATATTTTTTCTTTTATGTATATATATATATATATATATGTACTTCTAGATACAATTACCTAATTTAACATGACTCTTAACTATCCATAGTGTGAAATTTGTAGTAAAATGATATTATTATTTGGTAACGTCTTGATGCAAGTAAACTGGCTGTGTGCAAGTGATGGACGACTTAGTAATAAGTGAGCATGGCCGGTTAAGTGCTGTAATGATGTGCGGCGGCCTGGTGGGGGAACTTACGGAGTAGCTGTGCACTACAGGGTGTGCTGTAATGATGTGCGACGGCCTGGTGGGGGCACTGTCAGTAGCTGTGCACTACAGGGTGCGCTGTGTTGTGTTGCAGACACCGGCAGCCCTGTGCAGGAGCTGGGCTCCCCCGTCAGCCATGTGTGGAACCCTAACCGTGAGTATCCTTCCACTGCGGACACCCTGCTCGCGGCTCTCGGTCGTGAGGTCCTTTGTACTTGTCTCGTGTTTTTTGTGGTGTACCAGAAGTGATGAATTAACATTTAAGGTGGATCCACGAGAAAGTGAACAAATGATGGTAAGGGAGCAGGGAGAGTAAATTTGGTTTGTTAGCTCTCAAACTTATCCATTATAGTATTCGGTAATTATTAAGTTTAGGGGCTTTTCTGTAAAAATAAAAATAATTCATGGAAAGTGGTATATTTTCACTCTACTAATGATGCAGAACACAAATATACTAGGGGCCTCAACATCCGACTAATTTCGTAATATGTGCCCACCTAACAGAACCTAACCCCACGATGGGTGAATCACTATTTTACANCACTAACCTATGATGTTAGGGTTTTAAACTAACCTAGGATTGTTGGGTTTTACACTAACCTAGGATGTTTGGGTTTTACACTAAAATAAGAATGTAGGATTGTAGGGATTTAAAGGAACCGTAAAACACACCAAAAGAATGTAAATTGACTCTCCTAGGTAGGGGGCTGGTATAATTCCTCTGACGTTAATAGACATAAACATACATATTTCACAAGTTTTTTAAATATGTTCTACTTATTTTAACATTACGCCCTCTTGAATATGAACAAGGTAAGCTTTGCAGAACCCATTAATGCAACTTTTGTTGGCCTAGGACGTTTCGTTCAGAAACGTAAACAAACTGGCTATACTGCTCATTTTGCAATTTTGTTCAATTTTTTAAAATATGTTGTACTTATTTTAAAGCTACGCCCCTAGTATATTCGTGTTCTGCATCATTAGTAAAGTGAAAATATACCATTTTCCGTGAATTATTTTTATTTTTACAGAAAAGCCCCTAAACTTAATAATTACCACATATGCCAATAAGGCGACGACCGGTTCACATTTGTTTACGTTACTACAGCATTACAGGACTAAACATCATTACGTCCAACGTAAAAAAAGCGGCCGAACTCCTTGTAAATGTGCGTAATTTCTTGAACGTACCATTTTGTCATCATCTGGAATGTAACCTACTTTCTTTTTGTAGCTAAACATATTGGGGGCACGTTAAATAATTTTGTCAAAAAAATTTTTTTTCAAACGTGCTGCAATGCATTTAAAGCCTTCAGTTATTGCTCCAATAGGCCACTAAACTACAACTATGTAATAATTTTCAAAGTGAAGGGACACTAGCGCACGTATTTCTTTGATTGAAGTTATGCTGAGATATGTAAGGGAACCTGCAATAGGCTCGGCAGTGTAATCAGGAACTTCCCCGGTCTGGGGTCCCAGGTTCAGTCTCAGGCGCTGCAGACAGGAATTGTACAGATAAGGATTCTCCTGGCTTGTCCACGACGCTACTCCGAGAGTACAGTAAAGCAACATGGAGTAAAAACTGAGCATGGCTAGAGTAAAAGTGGCTTCGGAACCAGCATAATATATACAGCATGCTGTGTTTACAAACATTTTCATATTAAGGTTCGGCCTCGTCTAACATGTTGAATGTTCCATTTATGTGCTATAACTTTCTTATCAGTGAAATAGCTAAATATTTCTTAATATTTCTCATGTTGAAATTTTACAAATTCCTTCAAATTTAGTCTACAAATTTTATTCACGTGTTATCTGGTATTTGTGAATTAGCAAAAGTTTATTAATAATTTGAAATTGATGCTGCACTAATTACATTTTAATTTTTTGATAAAAGTTGTGAAATTGTTTTTTTCCTACAGCGTAATGTATAGGTTCTCCCAACTGCCCCTACGCCTGTTGCATGGTACATAAATTAAGTGTACATGGCACAAAATGGTGTTTTCCTGTTGGATCACGTGCCATCAAATGTTAGAACAGCAACAGGATATTAACATAAACACAAATCACAATTGTTCTCGGCACACAGAATGATACGACGCCAGGTGCGATGGTTCGTTCTCCATAACGTATGTGGTGTGATGCTGCGCAATGCAGCACGAAGAGCATCTTCCAGTTGGTCTGTCGTTTCACATCTCTTCTTGCTGCAGTGTTAATTGCACATTACCTGAGCCTCTTACAAACCATCTACCTGGGGAAATTTAATTAATGTATGCTCAGACCGTAAGCGCGAAACGTGGGGGTGTCTCATCCTGTTGAAAACGGTGATCATCTCCGACACCAAGGCTATGAAGTTGTGCGACAAATCATTTGTGAAGCATGTTCAGGCAACTGTGTTCTCTCATAGAAACCTTTATAGAAGATTGGCCCAATCAGGTGTTTGGCAGAAATTGCTGCCCGTATCATAACATGGGATGGATTGTTCTCTCGTAAATGTGTGGGTTTTCTTTATTCCAGAACACAACATTTTGCTCGTGAGTGCTGCGATAAATTGCACGTTCATCAGTAAAAACCTTGTTTCGCAAAAGCTAATGTTGCCAGCAAATTCTCGCATGCTTGCCTCTGTCAAGATCTTGATCGGTTAACTCATTGACAAATGTTGGTCGATATGGATAAAATTGAAGATTTGTCTGCAAATGCCTGTGTAAGTGTGATCTTGGTACACCGAAATTCTCCTGCACGTTTTCGCACAGATTTCTTGGGTGAACGCTCCACTGAAGCAACAATTTATTCACTACGGCTGTTACAAGTTTTTGGTTGCCCGGAGCTTGGGGAATCTTTAATGTCCCCATGGCAAATAATTTCCTTTCCCATGCAAGAACGGTTGCGTTAGTTGGTGGCACTTTTTCGAATTGGTTTTGAAAATCGCGGAACACTTCTTGCGAAGTCCGTCTAGTTGATAGTTTGTGTACCCATATAGCTGTTGTTATTTTTTCTTCCAGTGTGTAAGGATTCTGACTAGTCATGACAGAGAGAGAGAGAGAGAGAGAGANAGCTGTTGTTATTTTTTCTTCCAGTGTGTAAGGATTCTGACTAGTCATGACAGAGAGAGAGAGAGAGAGAGAGAGAGAGAGAGAGAGAGAGAGAGACACATATGCGCGCACACACACACACTCTTTCTCTCTCTCTCTCTTTCTCTCTCTAGGTTGTGCTCCACCAAGAGTAGGGGCCTACCACTACAGTTTTCTTTGCCTGTGCATAATAACCGAACTCCCCTCAGGTGGTGCTTATAGCCAGGGAAGACACGAGACTTTATTTGCTACGCATGTTTACGTGCCTCCCACGCCTTAACTACTACTCTGCACAAATTGCCCTCTTCACTGTATCTTTCACTCTTACTGTGATTTTGTGGTAGCAATATTGAAAGCAGATTAAGCATTATTTAATTATTTTTAAATACTCAGAAGAAATTTAAATCAATGTACTGTGCTGATATGATAATAAACTACAGTTCGCTTTAATAATGCTTATTTTAAGTTTTTTAATTTAATACTACATTTTATGTGCCAAAACAAATTATACGGCATGTATGTATCAAACGATAAAAAATTTTTTTAAAATATTCATAAAATATTAGCATAAAATATAATGGTCAAGAAAGTTGATCGGAACTTCCTCGGAGAGATAGAAGCTATAGAATGATGAAAGTCAAAAGTGCTTACGTAGTGATGAGATTTATATGCTTTGGTGATATTAATTTTTTAATTTACGTATTGCAAGATAAAAAGTGAAGGTGCTGATGTGGGACTCAGTACTGCACCCGGTGCAGCCGCATGTCTCACACAGGCCTTAATCCGTCTCCAGTTAGCACCAGTCCTCACCATGTTGATCCTGTGTGGAGTCGGGAATGGTATGTGCGGAGTGAGTTTAGCGACGAGCGTAGCGGGTTGTGGTGTGTGCAGTGTACCAGTTGCAGCAGGAGGCTCCCAGCCCCAGGCCCGTGGCGTGCCCCAGGCAGGTGCCCGGCTGCCCGCCCTTCNCTACGGCAGAGAGTTCCACGGGACGCTGTCCCAGAGAGAGGCTGCCGCCCTCCTCGACAAGGACGGGGCCTTCCTCGTGCGCAAGAGCTCTGCCGTGGACAGCGACTTCTACACCCTCTCCCTCAGGTACTGGCTGTACCCTGTCCAGACCACGTGCCTTGATGGACGATTGCACGGCCGCTTGTATGGATGGTTCTACGCGACAGTTTGGGCTTCAGCTGGCCGTTTTCACGAATGCTTTCATGATTGGTCACGGTGGAAGGTTTCCTACAAGGTTGAAATTTTAGCCATTCAGAAAAAGGGTGGCAGAGTAATTTTATTTAATTTGTTTGAGAAACAGCATACGACTATTAAACAAAAATAAATTGTTAATAAAATACAGCGTGAAAATGTTTACTGATTGTAAAACAACATTGTGTAAACATTAGTGTTTATTTAACACAAAAGTTCCAGTTATTGGCAACAAAATGAGTAAACTCTGTGCATAAACTCGTAATGCTGAAGTCGTGGGTGAAGACTGTTCCTGAACCACAGTTGCAGAAGTAAAATCATAACAAATGTACTCGTCTTTACTTGTGCGGCAGCAGGTATCGTTTGATAGGTTATTCCAAAGAACCCTCCATAACTGCTTGCATGCAGGCTCGGGTAGCAGGTCTCGTGGAAGCTTCCACCCTAGCTTGTACAGAAAATTTTATTGTGGCATACAGGCTTAAATTGAGCATTTTTGAAAGCCCTGCTTAGAATCTACAGTTTTCATTTTGTATCATCCTTTCACGTTTGAAATTAACATTTTCATGGATCATCTCATTTATTTATGTGCCGTACAATTGAAACTGTGAATTTTTTAGGAAAAATTAAATAGGTAAGTCAGTTATTTGAAAATTCGTACTCTTATGTGTATGAAACAAGATACACTCTCAGGTTGTAGCGTAGCCATATGGCTTGTATCATCACTGATACATATCTCTTCAGCTCCGTTGTTGGCCACGTAGCACGCCAAACGCAAGTCAAGGGTGGGAGGAGCTTACTACTTATGCAAATAAGCGTGACCACATGCAAGTCATTCAGAGCCATCCAACTTTATTAGAAATTAAAAAGCCATTAGCTGTGCAGGGCGCTACACAAACTCGAAAGCAAATGAATCAGTACGTCATTTAACACGAAGGTATGAAGAAAACACTTGCACGAGACTTCGCCTGAACCAGCATGTTGATACGCTAAGTTCCGAGAAAAAAGGCCAGAAGGCGCGCAATTTATTAGTTACTGGTCCTCCGAATCTATGGAAGGGCCAAGGCCGGATGCAGGGGTAAGATAAAACGGTTTTGAACACTATAAAACAGACAGAATGACTTGATCAGAGAATGTAAAGTTGAGGCCTCTCGGACCTAGCTGCACGCCTCTGTCCGGCTCGAGCTCTGACGAGAGACTGCCAAATGGCAGTTGGAAGCGGGGACACTAGCCCTCGCCGGTAGTGCGGGCCTCGTCGCACCATGTACGTGGATATGGAGCAAGAGAGCAGCGAATCTGCACAGCAAACAAACACGAGATTGTATCTTATACACTAACAAAACCCTCTGCTGGTAGTTTCGGCCGCTGTTACCACAAGGTGTGCACAGGAGCTCATGCCAACAGACACGTAAAAGAAAACCATACAAGCGTAGTTACAAAGTGTGCGCGGGAGTGCACAGCAAAACACCTACACAAACCCTTGATGGAGGTCTTAACCTAACAAAAACACAGTGTACTCTTTGGCCGTAGCACACCTTCAGTGCATAGCACACGCGTCATGCGGCGCTCTGTATTGTGCGCGTGACCCATGGCGGGCTTATGTGGGTCAAGGGACGAGGTTGGATGACAAATATGTATGTGTATTTATATACATATATATGTGTGTGTTTATATATATGTAAATGTGTGTGTGTGTATATATATAGATATTATTATTCCTGCACTCCTCTGTGCTCACCGTGGAGTACTGTCGTCAGCAAATGTGCTTTAACAGGGTTGTGCATTTAAATTTAATTTATGTACTTCCAAATAACTTATTAGGGATTCGTAGAACTACATTAATAAACACACTGTCTGTTTGCAACTTGATTACGTTAAATTTGTCAGCAAAGTAACAAATGTTGGCCATTGTTTTGATAAACTTTATCAGAGAGAAAAGAAAGAGTGGATTATGTAGTGTTATAACTTCTGAATCAATTAAATGGATTAATGAATATAGGAGTTGNGGTCAAGGGACGAGGTTGGATGACAAATATGTATGTGTATTTATATACATATATATGTGTGTGTTTATATATATGTGTGTGTGTTTATATGTATGTATTGTGTGTATATATATATATATAGATATTATTATTCGTGTACTCCTCTGTGCTTCCTGACCTGCTATGTGCTCACCGTGGAGTTCTGTCACCAGCAAATGTGCTTTAACAGGGTTGTGCATTTAAATTTAATTTATATACTTCCAAATAACTTATTAGGGATTCGTAGAACCACATTAATAAACACACTATCTGTTTGCAACTTGATTACGTTAAATTTGTCAGCAAAGTAACAAATGTTGGCCAGATTGTTTTGATATACTTTATCAAAGAGAAAAGAAAGAGTGGATTATGTAGTGTTATAACTTCTGAATCAATTAAATGGATTAATGAATATAGGAGTTGNGAGAGAAAAGAAAGAGTGGATTATGTAGTGTTATAACTTCTGAATCAATTAAATGGATTAATGAATATAGGAGTTGCTGTTTGTTAGCTGGAGGTGACACCAACGCTAGGTTTACTTGCAGAAATGTTTGCGCTTTCCTATATTTGTCTGCAGTGTGTTTGATAAAGTTATCAGTAGGTGTAAGTGTATGGAATTTTGTAGGAAATTTAAAGTGTTTCAGTTTTAAGACATTATACTATTCGGAAGGTTTTGCTGTTGGGAGGGGAAATTCCCTCCTTTTTGCTCCCCTTGTATCTGTAAAAGTGATGTTCTCAGACTGTTCAGTTATGTCCAGCTAACCATGAGGAATTAAAACAAGAAAACAAACTAATATATTTGCAGTCATTATGCTTGTTAATGACAACCAGTTATTTTATCTGGAGTACATTTCACTGCCACGAAAGTTCTTGCAATATTATGATGTCCATATCGCCAGAGATTACTTTTATTAGCAGTTTTTATGAATGAAAATAATATATTTTTGCCACAGGTCAGCTCTATATATATATAACATTTTAGAAGTTTAATGTAAAAACACTTCTTGTTTTCTCAATTTAAATTAAATCAAAGTAACATTACTATGTATGCATACATTCAACTAGATCATGCTAGCATGTGCAATATATGTTAACGTAACTCCAATGTCCCAGTTTTTCTCTTTTGGTCCCATTCTTTATTTCTTGCTCACATTCCACACTTCCTTTGTCTCCATCTCTTCTCCCTTTCCCTCTTTGCCATCTCTCTCACCCCATTCCTCCTCCACCTATCCTACTCCCATTTCCCCTCTTTCCACCTCACCTACATGTCCCCCCCTCCACTTAATCATTAATTCCCCTATTCCCACCTCTCCCCTATATTTTCCCTCTTTCCTCCTCCCACCATTTCCCCTCTCTTATCACCATTTCCCCCCTCTCCATCTCTCTCCCCTCCAATTTCCCTGTTTTCTCCTCTCTCCAATCATCTAAATTTTCCCCTTTTTCAACCTCTCACACCTCCATTTCCTTCCTTCCTCTACTTTTTTAACCTCAATTTCCCATCTCCACTTTTCTCACTTTCATTTCCCTCTCCCTCTTATTTTTCCTCTTCGCTATTTATTTTTTCCACTCTTCCCTTCTTCTTCATCTCTTTCCTCCTATTAACTCCATTGTACCGTTCTTAAGCATCCATTTTCTTCTCCCTTCCCACCGAACAATGTGGCACTGTGGTAACACACTGGACGTGTTCTCAGGATGACCCTGGTTATATTCCTCCTCTGGCCATCCTAGTTTTGATTTTGTGTGGTTTTCTAAATAATTTCAGTCAAATTTTAGCATGATTCCTTGATATATGCGGTAGTCAATTCTTTCCTTTGCTCCTGATTTTCCAAGTTCCATCTCTGACGAGCCTCCTGTCGACTAGACTTTCAGGCTACACCTAAGTAAATAATAGTCCCTCTCATGATACACACGTGGTGCGTGCGCAGGTTCAGCGGGCACGTGAAGCATTACAAGCTCTACTACGACGGGCAGCACTACGTCAAGGACAAGAGGTTTGACTCTGTGAAGGAGCTGGTGGCAGACGGCCTGGTCACCCTCTACATAGAGGAGAAGGCAGGCTCCTTCGTCCAGCAGCTGCCCACGCTCAGCTCCTATGAGAAGAGCCCCTACATGACCCTCAACCGCCTCAAGCGCCGCGCCGTCATTGCCCGCTCCATGCGCAAGTCCGCGGACACCAGGTACCGTACACCCCTATACTTGCCTCGCGTCGCTGCCGAGGTGATCATGATCGGAGACTGCTAGCACTTACCCTGGGATGATGCTACCCCCTTGTGTTTACTGTCGCCGTCTCGCAGGGCTGCAAGCTGGTGCTCGGGAAAACTGTGTGTACGAGAATAGAGAATTATTTTAAAAGGGTGGGGGACATTAATTAGTTCCAAGTACATCACTTGAAATTCACTGGATTTCGGAAGTCAGCATTGAAAAACTAATAAATGGCAATCGTAGATGACGTCTTTCGCCATCTTGGTGAGCAACGGTTTTCTTAATACGGGTTCATTTATTATGTGTAATATCTTGCGCCGCGAAAACATATAAATTTTTACGTCGTCAGAAATATCTCAATAGTAAAACATTAGTCTTGTAAAATATTTGCCAATAAGAAAGTGTAAATAGTAATGTAGGCTTGTCCTTCCTTGGCTTTTTACATTTGCTTCCATAAACTTTTAAAATACAGTTAACGTTTATCTCAGTAATTTATGCCCCACACACTCTTTAAGTTACCATTTGCATTGTAGCAAAACATACACAAGAAGTAATGGACGACGGACTATAAACATCTCCCCAATAAACGGAAAACATAAAGACAAGTAAGTTAAATAGTACGAGTTATAAAATACAGTAAAACTGTCTGAAAATGTTTAAGTAAATGAAAAATTTAGAATTATTAACCATGAAAATGTCTTGAGAAGGTACTAGTAGAGGCGAGGACTGTGCGCTGGGCTTGCAGGCCGGAGTTGTCGAGCACGTTCAGCCTGCTGGACAGCGAGCGAGAGGCGGCTCAACTCACGGCTCCGGCGCACGCGGAGGAGGACGCCGCAAACGCGTCTCTATCGGCCGTCGACAACTACGACAAGCCCCACAACTTCCGCGTGCATACCTTCAAGGGCCTCAACTGGTGCGAGTTCTGCGGAAACTTCCTCTGGGGCTTCACTTCGCAGGGCGTCAAGTGCGAAGGTGGGTGTCCTGTCGAGCTAACCGACTTGGATGGTCGCTTGTTGCACATTTTCTCGGCGTAGTCCTGCTGCTTGGCGCGTGATATCACGTAGTAAATGCTCCTTTGTTCACGTGTTATGTTCCCCCACCTCTGTGCGCTTGAGCACAATTAGTCTCTTGTTTCATATAGTGTTTCGGAAGTGTGTTATCATAGACTGGCCTTGTAACCTATAACCAGGTAGACTGATTTTTGTTTGTGCATGTCCCTCAACAGGAGCTCATGAATTGCCTGCATAACCATTTAAATCACACGTTCAAACAGTGAGTGGACATTATTTGTTTAAGTTTAGTTTTTCAAGAAAACCATGCTTTTAGAAAAAAAATTACTACATTGACTTGTATACCACTTGCACATTTTTTTTTTGGATATAAATTTGAAAAGTAGCGGTGCAGGTCTTTAGGTTTTGGAGATATATAAGGACTGAAAATAATTATGTTTGTTGAGTGCTTTTTCCTTCCTCTGACGAGATTGCATGGCTACAGCAAGGATGGTGTCAACCAAGTGACATTTTTAAGAACAAAGCAAATTTTTTCACGGGAGGTGGGGTGTCTGCAAGCTGGTCTGCAAGCACGCTGCCAGATTGGTGAGCAAATTTGACATGCCACGAGCGAGGTCATTCTCTCATCCAGCATCATCACAGCCATGGTCCTCGCCTAAGAAGAGTCATTACGCCATACACACCACATCACGCCTTCAAGTGAAGGTGGCTTGCCAGCTGTTGCTGCTCTTTACCCCTCCAGCCTTCGGCCGCGAGAGGAACTCGCCATGAGATTCAGCTGCCTTCGGTCATCTTCACCGGCTCACCACCACCGCACTCTTTTGCTCTCTTCTTTCTGCGTTTTCTCTCTCTCCACACCTCGCTACCCT
The DNA here is from genome assembly GCA_002778355.1 of Clitarchus hookeri. Taxonomy (NCBI): domain Eukaryota; kingdom Metazoa; phylum Arthropoda; class Insecta; order Phasmatodea; family Phasmatidae; genus Clitarchus; species Clitarchus hookeri. The sequence continues at coordinate 6,324 of NQII01002264.1, read as the reverse complement.
CGTGCTGGCCCTGTGTGCCATGCATGAAGAGGACCCTCAGTCATCAGTTCGAGGCTGTCTCGCGCCAGTGCAGTAGCACGCCGTTACTCTGCCCGAGAGTCAACCGACTTTTTCAAGTCGTCACTGCCATTCGCAGCACTGTCCAGAGGTCTACTCTGCACGACACTGCCTCGCTGCACGCCAGCACACCGAAGCCTGCTGCGCTTCCAGCTACCTTGTAGCTCACGTATAGTTCACTCGAGGTACAAGTACCGCTGACTTGGGGTCGCCCTCACCACCGCGCTGCCGAATCTTCCGAGACTAGGTGAATTACCAGTTAGCAACCTAGGATCGGTTCTTCAGGCACTAATCAGGATACAGGCTGGTTCATGTGTGTTTGATTAAGCAATTAATAAAACAGGCATAAATCTGACTTGGTTGAGTTTTCTGTTCCAGCACTCTTTATTTTCTACACCTTGCTCCCGCCATTTCCTGTTTCATCACCAGTCCTAGTAAGATCCTTCCAGGGATAGCCACAAGCCGAAACCGCATCCTCAACCTCATATTTTGGGAACTGTCTCGAAGTGGAGCTTAGGAAGCTAGTCTTCCTGGTCCTCACCACAGCAGTTGTCACTTGGACTATCGCCTCTTTAGTAAGTGCCTGGGTTCGCCAGGGAGCCACGGGAGCGGTCGCTCCTAGTCCTGCTACTGTAACCTTCAGAGTTACCAGCGACGTCCTGCTTGCCAAGCCACTAGACTGAAGGCCAGAAGTCTCCTACTCCTACAGCCTATCTGGACTATCACCCCCCTTATGCCTCACCATAGGGCTGGGCGGGGCAAAGCTGCCAAGCAGACTGGGGCACTGAAGAGTAGTGGTTCGGGTGTCAACCAGGTATACACATGGAAGAAGGAGGAGGCTGCACATCAGAGAGGGTCTGCATCCAGCTCGTCCAACTCAACCTTGAACCTCATCTGGCACGTGCCACGTGCAGTATCTCCGCTGCCACTTAAGCCGCCAACGAAGCTGCCTACCCTTGTCTGGCTGGCCAATGTTGCTTGGGTAGTCAGACCCCTAAACGTCACACCTGCTTATACCCCTAATAGGGTACCCTCTCGCCTATAGCATGCAAGCGCGCCACCGAAGGCTCAGCACTCGATTATAGAAGTGGCCAAAGCCAGCAGCGTGGGCACCAGGGAAAACCCAGTGCAAGCGGCGACCACTGTTTCACCGTCGCACAGGGGGCTAAGTACCTCGGCCTCACACTCCAATTACCATTCCCGCTAAGGGTGAGCGACGGGGCTACAAGTTGTCCTCGTTTGAAGTTTTTGTCAAAGTTGATGCTCTCCATAGACAAGTAAACTTTTTAAACGGTAATTATATTTGGAAAATAATGCCGTAGTTGCAGTATGTAAGCATATTTATGCTCAAGGTGTGATGTGCTATGAGATAAGTAGCCTTTTGTGTTAAATATCTCATCTTTTTGTGGTGCACTCGGACTGGTGAGTGACAGTTTCCATGGGTGTCGTCAATTGCCAGGCCTGGGTAACAAAATGTAGGCCATCACAAATGTGATGCCCTTCCCTAATTCTGAGATGCCATTGTGTTTTTCTCCTTAAAGTAGGGGGCGTTTATTTACAGTAAATATGGTGCAGCATGTGCTACGTTTAGTTTTGTAACGTACACTTATGTATAGCATGTGCAACATAGCTGTGCATTGAAACACAAGTTTTTAGAACTAAATATGTAAAAATATTTTACCTCGGAGGATACTCAAGTTGCAGGGCGCTGGTCTTGCACAGAGGCGGGTGGTATGTGGGTGACATGGTATTTAGCATAACTTGAATATTTCCCAGTTGCATTAAATATTGTTAGAGGAAGTTCACTAACATTTAAAAACATGTGTTTTAAGTCATGTGATTTTGACAGCCCTAGAAGTAAAGAAAACCAGTTGGGGTCAGGACTTGCGGGAGGTGAGGGGGGGTTGTAGCTGCTCAGTAGGCATGCCTACACTATCGCTGATTCCGTCTGCGTTTGTTGCAGACTGTGGCTTCAGCGCGCACAACAAGTGCTCGGAGAAGGTGCCGTGCGACTGCTGCCCCGACCTGAAGCAGCTGCGTGGGGTGTTTGGCATAGACCTGACGACGCTGGTGAAGGCCCACCGCACCCCGCGCCCTTTCGTCGTCGACAAGTGCGTGGAGGAGATAGAGAGGCGAGGGCTGGACACAGAGGGGCTCTACCGTGTGTCTGGCTTTGCTGAGGAGATAGAAACGCTCAAGATGGCTCTTGACAGATGTACAGTCCATTATGCACTTATTAATGTTAGACACCTCTCTGTATGGATACCTGCCGGATGTCTTGTTTTTAATTCACTAGTTTTGTTTTCATGAAGATAATGGCCCATGCATGAGAACTCAAGATGGCCACCTTCTGTATCAACTATTTCAACTGCACCACCTGAAGTCCCAGTCAGGACAAGTAGTAGAACTTTTGTTATGCTATTTTGAAGAAGAGTTGGCTGCACAGAAATTTGGTTATTCCCTGTGTTAACAGTGCTGCTGACTTTTTCTTCTTTCCAGTACCACCCGGTAATTAGGAGTTTGTCATCTTTCGAGATGTCTGTTCTAATGTTTCATGAGTTTGAGATATATTTCTGTAGTAGAAAATTCATGTTGTGTGGCAGAATGAAGGGACTTATATGGAGAATATGTCAACAAAATTACAAGAATATATAGTTTTTTTTAAATTCTTTATTGCCTTACATTAACACAATCACAAATAAGAAAAAAAAACTGTACTTGTAAACATTTTTCTCTGACAGCTCGTTTGAGGTTTTTTCAAAATAGTACTTTTTTTTTTTTTTCTGATGTTAAGAGGGAGATGGAGAGTTTATTTATAGTTGAGGTTTGTGTAAATGTTTCCAATATTTTTTTAATTAAAAATATTTCTAATGTGGCATAATAGTTGTTATACACACTGACAGAACATAATTTGTAACTTTGTGTACTTTTGTGAAATTATGTTAACTTGGGCATTGATTATTGTAGTTTAGAGGATTTTAATTGTTTTGTAACATGATTAATTTTGTATAATGTTGGTAAGTAAGTATTGTTCAAAATACAAATTCATAGATAGTAAATTTGTTGCTGACATTGCTCATAGCTGAAATCACCTTTTTCTGGAGTCATAAATATTTGTGCGCCGTGTAACTTCCTTTTGCAAGTTGTTTGTGGGGCTAGCCAAAGTGTGAGGGCGGGGGAACGGGAGTCTGTTTGCTGATGCGAGTGTCTGATGGGCGAGGACGGTGTGGTTGCAGACGGGGAGCAGGCGGACATGAGCCCAGAGGTGTACGACAACATCAGCGTGATAGCGGGCACCCTGAAGCTGTACCTGCGACTGCTACCCATCCCCCTCATCACCTTCGACGCTCACCCGGCCCTCATCAGCGCTGCTCGTACGTACCTCTGTTGCGCACGTCGCGCTGTGGCTCATTGCCACTTCTTCTTCACTTAAAAGTATGCATGTTACTGTGTGTATAGGTTGTTCATGGTAAAGTGAGCAGTTTTTAAACAGCCTGTTAACTGCACAAATGCTGCCATGTACACTGGCATGCAAGCTCCTCAGTTCAGTTGGCAGGAAATTAAGTAAAGTAGTTGTAAGTGTTGACATTGTGTTGTGAGCTTGTAGGAGAGAGGAGTGTTGGCGATGTCTGATGAACAACAACTGCCGCTTACTGGGGCTGCAACTCAGTGCAGTATATAGCAGCGCCGCGGACGCCCCGAGTACTAGGCGTGCGCAGGGGTGGCATCGGCGCAGGCTAGCTGCACGTGGGATTGGGTGGTTCTGGGCAGTGGTCGAGTAAGGCCGAGTTGCGAAATGATAACTGTCAGACATGCGGGGGGAATCGATGCTGGCTTAGGGGTAGAACAACCCTTGTTCTGGACCTCTCGCGTTCATAGATGCAGTGGGATGCGGCCAGGCAAGGTGTTACAGCGGCGATTGTGGTCCTGGGTTAGATGTCGTGCACCAGGGTAAAGTTTAAATTTATGGCGAATCAAGTGTTTTATTTCCTATATGCACATTAGAGTGCGGATTGGCGTTGTAGTAACACTTTTATTTTCTCAAAAGTTTCAAGTTTTCATTTGACTGTGACGCATGAATAATGCTCTTGGCAATATCAATTTTGTATTTAAAGGAAGAGTAGTGAATGGTGAGGAAAGTAGATCTAAAAGGCAGTCACGTACGCGACACTTGAACAAAGTTGCACATTTTTGAAATACTTACTTTTTTTTTTAATGAAACTATTACACTTGCCCCATTATATGTACATACCACAGATGAGATAGGGTTGGTACTTTCAAGATACTGTACCATGCATGCTATAAATATTGTTTGTAAACACAATTTATTTCTTGTTTTGTCAAATCAAGAAATCAGTTTTAGTTGCACACAAAGACAAACAAAGTAAACCCCCTGCCATGTTGTCTCTCACTGCTTTCCATTGTCTTCATCCCCACAATTCATGGCGTCAATAAGCTCTGAATGAATACAACCTTCGGTAAACGAAGGTCTAACTTCCGTTTTTTTTAGCATCACTTGGGCGTGAACAAATATTATTTATCGAGCCCTCCAACATAGTGAGAAACTGCATTTTCAGACAGCTGTATCTTGAAACATACCTCCTGGACACGAGCAAAACTATGATAGGAGCCTTTACTGAACTATGCTGCAGATTTTCCACCAATGTGACTGTAGGGTCACAGCTTGCAGTCCTGCAGGTACAAGTAGCATGACGAGGATACTGCACGCCATTTCAGAGCCTTGCACATAGTGGCGATGGTGCACATGGTAGTTTCGCTCATTGCTTCCCGACTTCACAGTGTGGAACATGAAAGTAGCTCCTGCCTTAGTCAGGGCTTTTCATAAATGCTCAGTTTACCACGAGCAGCGTGTAGCGAGGCGTGTGCTGAGCACGCCCAGTCTCCTCGTGGTGCTGCAAGCTGTGGTGGCATGTGTATGTCCGCAGAGTGCAAGTGCTTGGACGACCAGAAGAAGGGCATCAAGGACGCCCTGACGCTACTGCCAACCGCCCACCTCAACACACTCAAGTACCTCATGGAGCACCTGGCCAGGTGGGTGTGCGCGTGTAGTGCCTTGTCGTCCACGGCTGGCCCTTGCTTCATTCAGCACTGTTTACACCGCTACCAAGTTCGTCCTTTCTGTCAATACATCTATAAGCTGAAAATGAACATTCACACGTGGTTCCTGCCTGAGGCAAGGTTACGTACGGATGAGAAGAGGCTGGTGCTAATTGCAGCTGGCGATCCTGTCCGAGGTGCATACCGCTTGCTCTGGCCAAAACTAAGTTGAGGCAATACAAGGATGGGTGGAGATGCAGTGGAATGAAGATGGGGCAGGGAACGGGAGAGCCCCGATAAAACCCTTACAGCATTGCAGTGACTACCACACTCCCTCCCGCCAGAGCGTGGGATTGAACTGGGGACTACGGAGGTGGGAGGTCGGTGACCGGCAACTGAGCCAACCACACGGCTTGACAGATAACCTGTGACCAGCATCAAAAGTGGTTTAGTTTTGCAACAAAATTGTTGTAATGAATAACTTGCTAAAATGTTACAAAATTCTTCATTATGACTAAACCCTTATGAAATTATTTTTCAATTTTGTTTCAGTTTTGCAAAAGTTCATAATTTACATTTTTGTTTCTGACAAAAATTTTACATTCACAATCCTTAAAAAAATGTGTGTGACATGGGTAAATATGGTAATTGTAATGTATTGTAATTTGTGTGTGTGTGTGTTTTTTTTTTCATAATAAATTATGTTTACGGCGGGGTGTGGTGTAGGGTGGCGGAGCACCAGAGCGTGAACAAGATGACGTCGCACAACCTGAGCACGGTGTTTGCCCCTACACTGATGCCGCCCCCGCGGGACCTCAGCAAGTGCGTGGGTCTGCCGGGCATGACGTACGAGATCTGCGCGTTGGAGACTATGATCTCGCACCAACGCGAGGTGTTCAGCTGAGGCCTGCAGGTGCGTTTCTCTGTGCCGTACGCGACACCGAGCACGTGTTGCCGCTCTGCAGTTGATGTAGCTGTGCTTGGGGTCCCTCTGTGTGTCCACCGAGCAGGATTTCACAGCCACGTGTATGATTGTACGCTTTGACTGCTGCTGAAATAATACTATTGTGTTGGAGTGAACTTGTGGTAACTGTTGGCAGAGTGTAACTGTCAAAGAATGCAGATGTTGTAACATTGCAGCAAACTCTATGTAACTGTTGGCTTCAGGCAGTGTAATGTTGCATTATTGGCAGTTTTCATTAAGGTGCT
>NQII01002263.1:301909-367423 GCA_002778355.1 Clitarchus hookeri | reverse complement strand
AAGAGAAGGCGGAAAAGACTCTCCCTCATGCCACGGGTGATGAACAGAAATTGCCTCGTCAGCTGCGAGCAGGACAGCCTCTGTGAAAGAAGCAGCAGCGTCGTCAAACTGCCTTGGAGTTCATGGCGAAACAGTCGAGTCCAGCTACGCATCATGAATCCGACGGAAATGACGCCAGTCGGCAGCAGCATAATCCCATGTGTCACCCAAGCTCGCACTCGCAGGGACATAATGTAAAGTCTCGAAACAGACAGATGATCGGAGTCCAAGCCGGTCCAGTAGGCAACACGAGAAAAAGGAACCCCAGCCGAGGCGATAAAGAAATCCAGCACAGATGGGCAGTGATATGCACGGATATGAACATGAGTGGGACGGTGAGGAGTCCAAACACAGAGCGCCTCGTCGACCAAAAGACGCGCCAACGCCCGACCATAGAAATCGGATACGGGACAGGACCAGTCCACATGCCGGCAGTTGAAATCGCCGGCAAGAACAACACAAGAGTCGAGGCAACAAAGCGCCTGGAGATCAACGAGCGGAAACGCGCGGTGTGGCTGAATATCGAGCGACACAAAAGTGAAGGCTGGNACGCACGGGCATGAACATGAGTGGGACGGCGAGGAGCTCAAACACAGAGTGCCTCGTCGACCACAATGCGCGTCAACGCCCGAGCACGGAAATCGGATACGGGGCAGGACCAGTCTACATGCCGGCAATTGAAATAGCCGGCAAGAACAACAAGAGAGTCGAGGTGACACAGCGCCTGGAGATCAACGAGCGGAAACGCGCTGTGCGGCTGTATATAGAGCGACACAAAAGTGAAGGCTGGGAAATAGCCCACGACCTGAACAGTAACTGCCTCGACAGACGACAGAGGCGAAAGACCCCAGCGATGATGACGAAGACCACGATCCACTACTAATGTGTGGAAGGGTTATGGTGCTGCTCGAAAAAAGTGCCGATAGCACGAAGTGGAGGAGAGGCGCCGGGAGCGNATGCACGGATATGAACATGAGTGGGACGGTGAGGAGTCCAAACACAGAGCGCCTCGTCGACCAAAAGACGCGCCAACGCCCGACCATAGAAATCGGATACGGGACAGGACCAGTCCACATGCCGGCAGTTGAAATCGCCGGCAAGAACAACACAAGAGTCGAGGCAACAAAGCGCCTGGAGATCAACGAGCGGAAACGCGCGGTGTGGCTGAATATCGAGCGACACAAAAGTGAAGGCTGGGAAATAGCCCACGACCTGAACAGCAACTGCCTCGACAGACGACAGAGGCGGAAGAGCCCAGCTATGATGACGAAGGCCACGGTCCACTTCTAATGTGTGGAAGGGTTATGGTGCTGCTCGAGAAAAGTGCCGATAGCACGAAGTGGAGGAGAGGCGCCGGGAGCGATGTGCACGCTGTGGGATCTAGGATTGGACTGAGGTGAAAAGCTAGGTGGAACATTTTTTTTCTAACATACTCTAAAACTAAGTGTTATGTAAGCCTGCGGTAAAGGCAGGAGTTTAGTACGTCTCAGGGCTAGGCCTCATACACCTACAAGCAAAGGAGAATCATGCAAGGAGACATGAATCGCTGCAGAGAAGGATTGGGCTGCTATGGCCAGATTTTGGCCATGAAAACCTAGCTAAGTGTATTTATATCTAAACTACTACACTTTCAACAGGAAAGAATTAAAAATTGTAGCATGCATTATCAGATTTAACAGAAAATTCTACAGGAGACAGATGGGTAGGAACCATGCTCTTTATTAGTGGGTAGAGGAAAAATACTAGTAGAGAGGGGGCAGGTCATCTTTTGTTGATTGGTGCTGACTTTAACCAGAGTGATGTTTCCACATCGCTCTGGTGGGGGGAGTAGCGCAATTGGGCGGCTCCCTTTCCCACCCAACCAACATATTGAATATCCAGTGGATCCTGAAAACTTAAAGTAAAATAGAATTAGGTGTCAGTGAGTGTCAGCAGGGCACAAACCTACTTTCTCTAATCCGCGACAAGATGGTAAATACGCCTGAAAGGAAGGGGATAATCATAACCTAATTAATATATTACATAAACTAACTCCTCGAGGACAGTTTTTTTCTGTACCTTATTAGAATTAAATTACGCCAGAGGTATCCATTAGTAGGACTCCTCGAGTAAGACTAAGACTGTATGTCAACAAATCAGACAGCTGCTAATGAATTAAACTATAGATTAATATATGCATATATATTCTAAAAGGCTGCGAAGATGCTAAAATAATTGGCCTGGCAGTGTGTTGTAAGCAGGGCTAAGGAGGCCTGTGCGCTAAAAACGATTCTGGCCTCTTCTAGCGCTGAGTTAACACAAAGTCATAGTCCCCAAGGTCAGTTATGAGAGGATTTGTTTATTCCTCGCTTGATTTATAAAAACGCTCAGTTCGATTGCGAGTTACTTCGCTTAGTATTTCTTATTTAATTCGGCGGGCAAGCACCTAATAGGAATATATCTGGGTGCATCGGTGGCCAGTCGAAGGCATTTATTTTGCACCACCTGTAATGAATGTAAATGAGTTTGTGCACAGTAGGCCCAAGCGAGCGCTGCATAAGTAATAATGGGGTGAACCAATGTCCGATATAATCGTATCCCATTTTTCTGTGAAAACCTGAGCCACGAGATAAAAGATGATATAAAGCTGCCATGCTGGATGAGGTATTTCACCTCATCTTTAAATTGAATATCTTCCCCAAACAGAGCAAGATGACACAGGTTAATTTAACCACATAAAAATATGGGGAAAAATTAACAACATAAAAATAAATTTTAAAGTTTGTTAAACTTTTTATAAAATCAGGCTTTCTCAAACCTAAATTAACCTTTCTTAACTGAAAGCTCAAAAGTTGAAATTCAATTTTCCATTGAAGGTAACGACAACTTAATCCAAAGTCTGGGTATTTCCATAGAGGCGAAGCTTAGATGTGTGTGTTGTGATCTTGATTTCAACAATTTCATTTTCTTTGACAAGGGATCTTTTCTTCTTTATGACATACTTTGAGACTACTCATTTCCGAATTTACATTTAGTATTTGGTAGGTGACAGGATTTTAATAAGTGCCGGGCAAATACCAGATTTTGTCGATACCCACGATAGCGATACTTTGTTTCAGATATTACAATACCTAATGTGGAAGAAACAATACTGAAGTCGCTATTTATAAACAAAACAATTGTAAAAACATTAAATATACTTTAGGTCTTCTTACTGTTGTAATGTTTTCGAGATTGTGGACAGTTTTAACCTACGATGAACAATTATAGTTCCTACAAAAAGATGGATTTTTCACATAAAACAATTTCCCTACAAAAATACAAGTAAAAATAAAATTTAATAGTTATTTGTGACGTTCTAACTTTTAGAGAGAAAATGGGACAATAAATTAACAACAGTTCTCATCATCCATTGTTAAAGAGAAAATAGTGTGATCATTGCTGCATTTGGACTGTAACATTTGACGTGAACCACGTGTCCACGAGCTCCTTGTGCCCACTCTGACCGCTGCAGTCACATCAACTGCACCAGCTACACCAGGCTGCCCCAACCACATCAGGCCGCAAGTGCGTAGTGCCGGTTGACAAGAATGGAACTTGCACCTTCTTGCCAACAAGGATTATGTAACTCAAGAGACCATCCGACTTATTTATTACAAGAGGTGATTATTTTAATAAATTAGTAGGCGAAACAGTGTTTACCCCAAAGCCAAAGCCGCTGGGTGCACAGGCAATTGGTCGTAATGTCCTAGCAGCTTGCGCCGCGACATATGCCGTGATGCACCACCAAGTGGCATTGAAATGGCCTGTAGGTCAAAGCTAAAGTGCTAAGTGCCCCAAAGTGTAACCATTAGTGTGCAGCATTATTCCAAAGACATCAAACAATGTCACCTCATTCACAGCTAGTCAGGGGTGTGTTTTATTGTATTAAGAGCAATCGATCATGGTACCCCACACCCATTTGCCCAGGTGGACTCTTCCAGCCCTTCAAGAGACAGCCACTTGGCAACACTGTAGCCAGTGAAATCCCAACACATAACAGGAATTGAAGTACAGACACTTTTCACAAGAAAGTGTAATAGTGTATTTAATATGTATTTATAAAAGAGTAATTATGTTTTCGAAAAGGGAGACTGTCTATAAAGGCCTCCATCCTTGTAACTTCTCATTTAGTGTGGTGACACTTCCAGCCAACTTCCCAACATCAACCTTAACAGACATTTGTTAATCAACGGTGGTGTCACCAATGTGTTTCTTTTAATTTATACAATTTTTCAGCATTACAATAATATTACATAGTGTTCATGTCATGTTTTACCATTCGGCATTTGACATGGGTTCTCATCACTTGTGATGGAAGCCGATGTCACTCTGCCAGTTCGACTCAACACTCGGGCCAGAACGGCTGCGTTGGTCGCCCGCTCTGCGAGCCCCCTTGGTATCATAATTTAGGCGGCTTTCACTTCATTGCAATATTTACTTAATTAACCCAAACATTTGTTTTCTTCTTTTGCTGTACTGAGGGGAGAATCACCTGCACTCTTACCAGAGATTAATGTTACTGCGTATCCGCATAATACTACGCTCATTTTCACGCTAATGTCAATGGCAGGTCGTAAGTGCTGGGTCCATTTTCTTTCATTATTCACATGTAATCAAGCACAGTGAAGAAACTGCTTCACAACGTTCAATGTGTATTGAGTCATTGTCCTCTGGGACACGTAAGGCACTACACCCTTTTAGTACCTCCTGTAATTTTCTAGTATATTCCAGGCGTACGAGACGGCCTATGGTATCATCACAAGGTGTAAATAGTGTAACAGTAAGTACGTGACATCATCTGCAAACTGACGGAGAACTCTACAGCTCCCTGTGCCATCGACCGAACGACCCACATCACTAACTCTCCACTGGGTTATGGCGCCGAGAAATTCTACACTCGCCCAGCCTTGGATCACCTCAACCACATCACATGTTTATATTTTTACTCAGGAAGACCAGTTGACGTAGTTTGTCAGGATTGTGTGAACTTCTTTTCTTGGAGCACACCAAACCAGCTGCACTGAACAGTCTCTCTGAAGCCAGATGGTGACAAGTATTTTTGCACAGCTTTGCGTAGTCTTGTGTGGTGCAGTCAGCCAATACTTAAAGGGGTGGTAATTTACAGGAGCAAGTAGCTCTGCCAAATACATTTTGACTTCCTTATCTGGAGAGAGGCAATTTGGTGATGATGGTAGACTGGTTTTATTGATAATATTGGCATAAATATAATGCATGTTATTTGTGTTTAATTAAAAATTTTTTATTTCAACTTCTGCTGTAGTTTTAATGGGTGATGAAACTGAGGGGTCGTTTTCAATTAATTGTATTAAATGCAGAACCGCAGAATTGCAAGTGTCAGGTGAAGCAAAAACAGTCTGTTTGAACCTAGTGTCCAGTAATGTTGAAATGGCAAACAGCTTATTATTTTCCAAGTCCTTGAAACAAGTTTTTAATGAGTGAATCATGTATTTCTGGATTCCTTTTAGCCCTGACTGTTGTTGTGCAAGTGAAGTTTTTTTATCTTTGATTCCTTTCACTGTTGGGGTAACTTCAGCTACAGTGTGTGACACATTCATTATTAATGTTCAGAGTTGCTAGGTAGAAAGTTTTAAGCATATTCTCAGCTTGGTTAAGGAGACACCCATTCACTGGATGACAATTTCTGTATTTAATTGTGATTCAGGAAGATTCCACGTAATTGCGTGCCGTCGCCTTAGCAAGCGATCCAACATGAGGTACGTGCTGTTCCATTGTGTTGGTTCGTCCTGAACCTATCTATAGAGAAGCATGTTATTACTAACCTGAAAATTCTCTAATAATTTTGAAGCTGAAACTGATTTCTTAAAATGACCAACAATTCACCTGGCTTTTGCATAGACATCTGCAATGTTCTTTTGGCCAAGAAATGCTTTTTTTTATATAACAAACTGCAGTGTAAATGCAGTGCGAGGAATGTGGTTCAGATTGGCTGAGGAAATAGCACTTACCATATTGGCAGCATTGTCAGTGACAACGGCATGTAGTTTTTCAGGCAGACCCTACTGTTGAAGTGATTCGCCCTAAACTGTGGAAACACTTTGAGCAGTGTGTGCAAAATTGGCATCCACAAAATGAGCTGTCAGAGACATGTAATAGTCACAGGCATTTGTGGACCACATATCTGTTGTTATGCAAACGTGCTCTACGGCTTCAAAAGAATCTCTAACCTTAGTTTGAGTTCTCCAGTAATGGTGTGGAATAATTTTCCTGGAAAATGTGGTTCTGTCTGGAATTTTATAACAAGGTTCTAAAAAAGAAATTAAGTCACAAAACACTTCACTTTCCTCTATTAAGAAAGGCAGCAAATCGCTGCAAATCACTTTACCAATATGTTCAGTAATTTGAATGGTTTTGAGCTTAAAGGTGACAGAGGCTGTTGTACTAGTTTTAATTTGTGCATATGTAATTAGAGTCGCTAGTCATCCTCATGTTGGGTCGTCTATAAAACTATAAATTTGTTCTGACAAAGGATTGGGAATTTGGGATAATGCGCACTGGGAGTAGCGTAATTAATGTACGTTTTGGCAATTAGTAATTTAAGTGTGCGTGTGTGTGTGTGTATATATATATATATATGCTTTATTGAAAACTTCATCCCTTGTGTTTTGTTAATTTCATGTTCATTTTTTAATTTTTTTTTTCCTTTTGTCTGTCTACATACCGGGCCAGCACAATATATAATATAAAAGAAAATAGTTGCTTATTTTATCTTGTGTTAAATATTAAGAAGTTTGTACATAACATATATAAAAATATAAATGAGATTATGTAGGGAAAATATAAAAATTTTAGAATGTAAAAAAAATTACAAAAAAGATTGGTTTCTATATTATAATTATTTAGATTGGTAAGATTGATACAATTTATAACAAATAAGAATGTAATGGTTTGGTTCCTTGAAATGTAGGGATTATTATATTCAAAATTAGGTAAGAATATAGAGGGACTTAGGTTTGTGTACCCAAAATATAATAAATTTTTTAAAGTTAACAATATGATTATACGAGATAAATTTGAAGTTGTGGATGATGAAGGAGCCTATTTTATAAAGATAAACAAGGTAATTAGTTTTGTTAAACTTAATAGTTTTTAGTCAAAGAGACACACCCAACACACATTTTTACATTGTTTAAAACTGGCCATAGCGCAGCGGATACAAAATAAGGAGGTAACTAGATATAATCGATTTTACAATGTTTAGTTATCAAAACTTATCCAAATGTCAAAATTATATATCTTTCAATATTTCAACAGTGGAAGTAAATATGTAAATAAAATAAAATAAATGATAAAATTTTAAAGAAAAAAATTAATTTTTTTAATGTTCATGTGATGGCATTTTTATCCTAATATTTTTATTTTTACCTTAAAAGTTTTAATTAATTTGCTTTTCTTGTGTTTCTTTCTCCAACCAAAATTTTTCAATATTTTAAAAATTTATAACACAGTAGAACCTCCTTTTTACATACCCTGATTTCACATATTCCCCTATTCTGCACACTTTTTTTGTCTACTGTAATACACATACTGCATTTTTTAAAAACATTTTCCTGTATTTTGCAAAATTTCCCCTGAACCCTTGATATGTGTAAAAAAAAAGTTCAACATATACCTTTTTTTCACAATAATTTATTGTGGATATATTAGAATTAATTAAATTGATTCCTTTTCCTATTATTTTAATAAAATATAATACAATATGAACTAAATTTTTGTTCAACTCATTTAGATTTTTAAAATATATTCAACTTTCATTGCATTCAATTTTGATCCTAATCCAATAAACTCAGTCATTATGTTTCCATTCTTTTCATCTTTCATTTTTCCTATTACTTTTTTTTATTAATTTTGGTATATTATACGTTTTATCTTTCGGGATAATAACTAGTACCAAATTCATTTATTATCACCTTCATANATTAATTTTGGTATATTATACGTTTTATCTTTCGGGATAATAACTAGTACCAAATTCATTTATTATCACCTTCATAAACACAATAAAAATTTTTTGATTTTATATTATTTGTCAAAGAATCAGTGTCTTGATAGCATAATTCTATATTTTATTTATATATAGGTTTCATAATTTTATAATTAAATTTTCAGAAATTTCTAAAATTGATAATTCAATATATATAAGTTTATCAATTTATATTGTAGTTTTATTAATATGAACGGCTACTAAATTTTTACAAAAAATGGAAGTTAAAAAAAAAAGTTACAAATTAATTTTGCTAACCATAATTTTGAAGTTTTGTAATGTAAAACTGAATTTTTCTTTATTTCCTTTCTCCTTTTCAATCGTTACACAGATTTATATTATAACTTTCTACTGTTTCTAGTTTAAAATTTATAAACCATTCAAATATACTATTTTGTAAATATTTTTATACAGCCCAAATTTTTAAATTCTTAGCACCTAGGTACATTAAATATTTAGGTTTATTTCTATAATTATAATTTATATTTTTATTTCTTGCTTAAATTTTTTTTTTCAACATTGGGAAATTCCTTCTGTAAAAGCTTTTTTTAAAAATAAAATTATCTCATAATCATTATTAAATCTAATTCAATTTTAGTAATTTTTAACATACAATTTCTAAGATAAATTTGGAGCTAACATTAAAACATCACTTTCACTACATAATAGTGTATATTCTTCTAAATTTTTGAAACTGAAATTTTTCCAAACCTTTTTGCACAACTATATAATCTTCATAAAAAAATATTAGTTATATTTAATTTTGAATAAAAGGTATTTTTGATAGTAATTCCATTTCTGTAAAATTTTCTTTTGAATCTATATTGTACCTATTAAGTGTAAACACATTTCAAAATTAATAGATATATTTTTAATTTTTAAAATATTTAGAGTTTTTTTTAAAGATATTTAGATAATTGATCAATACTAAACTCATAAATGTGAATGTATCCAAAAACTTTAATTGTAAACCACCTTTCACTTTTTATTAGGTGTCATTAGGTTTCTTGCTTACCTTTTTATAGTTCATTAATAAATAAATAAGCATTATAACCAGAAAAAATATGTATATATATGAGCATTATAACCAGAAAAATTATGCATATATATACATATATATATATATGACCTTTATAACCGGAATACATAATTTTTCCGGTTATAATGTTCATATATAAGAATTATAACCAGAAACATTATGTATACATATATATATATATATACATATAAAAATTAACAATGGATTTGTATAATTTATACAACATGAATGAGCAGCTCCTCTATATTTCACAGTTAAGTGATAATGATCTTCAACTTTTTGTATATTATTTTTTAGATTTTCATAAAAATTTTTGCACAAATTTTGAAAAATATATTTAAAAAAAATTTAAAATGAGTTTTAAGATTTGTAGGAGCAGTTCTAACTAATTTTTCACAAATATAACATATGTAGCATTCTTTTTAATTCTTATATGTTTATCGTAGTTAAATTTTTCATTTCAATATTTTTAGCATAAATTTTAAAATTTATTGAGATCCCTTTATCATTATTTTAATACTAAGTTTTGGTGCACCCTTACCAATGTTTCCATTAATTTATTATGATTACAATTACTGTATTTAGTTTACAAGAATCCATATTTTTTAATAACAAATTGTAATTAAAATATACATTTTTTTCCCTGTTTTTACAGCTTCATTTTTTAAAAAAAATTCTTTGTGTTAATTTAATTTACTTTTCAGCTAATACCGCAAGGAAAAAATTCTTAATAAACATATGGGCAATTCAGCTTCCATTTGACGTAATTGCCTCGAAACCCAGGTGACCTTGCTACAGTGATGGAGTATACATGCCGGCCAGCTACACTGCCCGAGACTGCGTGACGCGCTACAAGAAATGTTCAACATGTGCACCATGAATGTCAACACAGCTCTGCAGATATCTTTCAATGGATGATCGCACGCTTACAAATACGCCGTGTTTGGTGCGAATGTGTTGACGTGTCCACATGTTTTAGTAGGATTTCTACAGTGGCAACCGGGGTGCTCAAACCCAACGCTTTCACATGCTCCCGTGGGTAGAAATTGATGGGATTTAGGTGATACAACATATCCACCACTCTGTGCAAACACAACCAGGCCGGCCGGCACGCTACTGCGGTGTACGTCTGCATTGCCTGCATCCGCCGTGTATACTTTTTTTCCTTCACATGTTACATACTATTTATCATTTCAGCAGCACCCATCTTTTTTTCAAACAACCAGTATATTATTTTAAAATTAATCTTGAAACTCTTTAATACAACAATAAAGACTGTTAATGACTATAATTTTGTTTGTAAAATGCAATAAATTAATTTTTTTACTTTTTTGTTACTTTTGATAAATACATTTTCAAATATTCTTTAAAAGAAAAAATACTTATATATAAACACTTGATTTCTTTTCTATATCACTGATTTTCACTTGCATTTCAAGTTCATCTAAAACTTTGCCTATTTCTAAACCAATATTTTAATATTTAAAATTTCTCTCAGCATTATCTGTTGCTGGATACACAGCCGACTTTACGGAAAAAATGAAACATTATTGATAGTTATCTTTCTTGTTTATACAAGCTTTTTTATTTTTCTATGGTGATTTTATGATAAAACATTTACTAGATTATATTTATTAAGACATAGTTGAAGATGATTTATACAATAAAACCAGCCAGAATCCTTTGCTTCAAATTCTGGAATTTTATTAAAAGTATCATAAAAAAAATTTACTTGATACATTTCTTGCATATTTTTCAGTTAATTTTAAAATATTAATTTTTTTATAGTGACTTTAGTAGATTCCAAAAATTCATCAGGATTATTATAATATTCTAGATTTTCAATTACAAATGATTGTAATCTTGATTCAAAAGCTGTACTTTTCTTTAAAATTTTTTCTTTAATAAATATACACTGAAGAGCCAAAAAAATGGTATAGGCGTGCGTATGCAAATAACAGAGGTATGGAACCAATCAGAGTAACGCGATGCGGTCGGCAGCTAGATCGGTTACTGCTGCTACAATGGCAGGTTATCAAGATTTACGTGAGTTTGAACGTGGTGTTATAGTCGGCGCACGAGAGATAGGATATAGCATCTCATAGGTAGCGATAACATTTGGATTTTCGCGTAGGACCATTTCACGAGTGTACCGTGAATATCGGGAATCCAGTAAAACATCAAATCGTCGACATCGCTGTGGCCGGAAAAAGATCTCGTGAAAGAACGGGACAAACTACGACTGACGAGAATCATTAAACGTGACAGACATGCAACCCTTTCTCAAATTGGCGCAGATTTCAATGCCTCCTGCATACCTTCAGACATTAGTCGAATCCATGCCACGTCGTCTTGCGGCACTTCTGCGTACTCGCGCGGGCCCTACACAATATTAGGCAGGTGTACCAGTTTTTTTAGCTCTTCAGTGTAAATGCAATTTATGGTAGATCANGCGGGCCCTACACAATATTAGGCAGGTGTACCAGTTTTTTTAGCTCTTCAGTGTAAATGCAATTTATGGTAGATCATTTTATGTATTTTGAATAATTGTTTAAAGTTATGAATGAAATTATTACTCCTTTGTTAAATAGGATTAATAACTAAATAAAAAGGAATAATTAGTGCACAATATTAAGTTTTGATCTTAATTAAATTGTATAATTTTTCTTTTATTTTTTATAATTTTTTTAGATAAATTAAAAAAATTATAATAAATTAATTGTATATATTTATATATTTTAATTTTTTATGTTATTTTATTAGAGTTTTAAAATATTTTTTTTTAAATTTTGGTAAATTTCATTTTTGATAAATTTCTAAGAATTTCAAGTGAGCCTGTATCTGTATTTACTATCTATCTATAATCATCACACATTTTAGACTTCAATTCTCTCTGAAAATTTAAAAACCCATATGTGAATAAGTGATGAGATATTTAACAAAACAATAAAGCCCCTATTTTCAGTTTAATATTAATTATATTTCCGATCAGCACCGACCATCAATCCTTAGTAAACTGCATATATTTTGAACCTGTTTGTTTATGCAAAAGCCGAATAACTGGGCGTGGAATGTTCTACGTGAAGTGCTCTGCTCTCCTTCAGTTCAGCTGAGGCTTGGGAGTCGGGCAGTAGGGATGGGCACAAGTCTCGCTTGAGACCGACTTCGCGGAGCTCAAGCTTTTCGCAAGTGTCTCAAGACAGACGTCCTAACGTGCTACCATCTAGGTAAGTTTCTGAGAACCAGTTGCAATGCACTGAATACGTCATGGCAGACCGAGCTACCGTATTGTACATATTCTAAACGCCAACTTACAACAAACATGTATTGGAAAAAGGTTTACCGAGGAGCCGCAAATTGTTTGAAAATCCCAGGGATGCCAGTAGGAATGCGCGATGCATAATACTCGAATATGCATTTCATAGGAATGTGACAAACATAAAGGAAAGGAAACCTCTGCAAGATAGACNCGATGCATAATACTCGAATATGCATTTCATAGGAATGTGACAAACATAAAGGAAAGGAAACCTCTGCAAGATAGACAGATTGAACCTTACAATTTTTATCCAAAAAGACTGTTTTTTCTGACTGTCTCGCCATGCAGTCCACTACTCTGCTTATAATAATCTAACCAGTCTTTGAGAACATGCGCNAGTTTTTTCTGACTGTCTCGCCATGCAGTCCACTACTCTGCTTATAATAATCTAACCAGTCTTTGAGAACATGCGCTCACTTGGCTAGTACTGCCAAAGCTGGCTATCGCCTTTGGTTGCGGCGCCAGTAATCAAACGGGTCAGACGTATGGGGCAGAAGATTCTCTGCTAGCTAACACTGTACTTCCACTGTGATGATGTGCTCACTATTTCTGGCTGTCACAGCATTGTCATTCGATTTCCATACACAAAATGTTTTTAGCAATGTTGATACTTGGAACGCGTCTGTATTATGAGAAGATGTGCCAGTTGTCGAACGCAATACTTGCGCGCACTCCGACGTCAAAGATTGCATTGCATCTTTGGCTGAGTTTTAAATCATGGATCATAGCACGTAAACACAAGGCCTGTTTTTTCAATATGGCTCATCTTTGCTGTTAAGTTTTCGCGCAGATCGGCCTAGAGTTGTTGAGCTGCGTTGGTTACGCATCCACCTGTAAACAGTGCCTCGTGAAGCTAGGTTATAATTGGAATTATCTTTGAAATGAATGAATGNTGGTTACGCATCCACCTGTAAACAGTGCCTCGTGAAGCTAGGTTATAATTGGAATTATCTTTGAAATGAATGAATGCCGCTCTGTTGACAGTTCAGCAGTTTGAGAGCATCATCTAACACATCCCATTCTTCCTGGGGTTCTATTCCTAACCAAAGAGTTGTTAGACACGCCACAACACACTCTCTCAACCGACTTGGCATATGGAACGTGCTGTCCCATCTTGTCGCTACCTCTACTCTCTCAACCTACTTGGCATATGGAACGTGCTGTCGGTAGAACAGCGATGGAGATGAGAGAGTTGGATGAACCGTATACGAACGTGCTGTCCCATCTTGTCGCTACCTCTCGAATAAGCTTATGCACAGGCTACTGTAAAAGCTTCGGTGTTTCGGTAAGCTTTTCTTTAGCTTTACAGCTTATCTTAAAGAGGCCAACAACTGTTTTTTGCTTTTCTCGGATGGACAATAGCGGTAGAATGCTTACAAGAGCCCGTTGTATCATCAAATTGAGCTTGTGCGTTGCACAAGGCAGATGCTATACCCCCAAACCTCCACTATGAATTAATTGCATAGCGGCTGTCATGTCAGCAGCATTGTCAGTGACAACACTAACCACTTTACCCTCTAACTTCCAAGTTGTAATGACATCATCCAATTTCTCACCGATGTTAAGGGCCGTACGAGCTTCCGGGAAACTGAACGTGTCCAGGCACATTGTCCGCGAAGACCATTCCTTATCGAGATGGTGACTTGTGACAGCCATGTAGGCTTCCGAGTTTATCATTGTCCAAATATCAGTAGTCAAGGAGACTGAAATAGATTCTGATATTTCCTTTTGAACATTAATGGTTTTTTTTTCATAGGCCTCTTCAACAAGTTGACATAGTTTTTTCCNGATTCTGATATTTCCTTTTGAACATTAATGGTTTTTTTTTCATAGGCCTCTTCAACAAGTTGACATAGTTTTTTCCAGCATGGGATATTGTATTTAGGATCCAACAGTAACACAAATCTTTGAAATCCTTCACTTTCAACGATAGACTGTAGTTGGAAATAATTCATAACCATCTGTAATAACGCTGTGTCTATCTCTTGCTGGCGTGGGTTACTGTCTGCAAGGAANGATTCTGATATTTCCTTTTGAACATTAATGGTTTTTTTTTCATAGGCCTCTTCAACAAGTTGACATAGTTTTTTCCTACATGGGATATTGTATTTAGGATCCAACAGTAACACAAATCTTTGAAATCCTTCACTTTCAACGCTAGACTGTACTTGGAAATAATTCATAACCATCTGTAATAACGCTGTGTCTATCTCTTGCTGGCGTGGGTTACTGTCTGCAAGGAAGNTTGGAAATAATTCATAACCATCTGTAATAACGCTGTGTCTATCTCTTGCTGGCGTGGGTTACTGTCTGCAAGGAAGAGAAAGCTATCATTGTATTTTATGGCTTACGAGGCTGGCTTGAAGTAAGTTATTATAAGCCATGTCGGCCTGTTACAATTAGATTGGAGGTGCTCTACTGTTTGCATTGGTACAGTTAGGGCTGCATAATCCATGAAATGTGGTGTTACGTAAAGATGTACATAATAATATAGGTGAGGAGATGTTTATGTTAACATTTGGTTAAAAGGAGGGATAGGTTGATAGGCCATACATTGAGACATGCAGGATTGGTTCAGCTGGTATTCGAAGGAAGCGTGTGGGGTAAAAATGGTAGAGGTCGACCAAAACCTCTACCTCTGATAGGCAGATTAGGGCAGATCTAAGGTGCAGCAGCTATGTTGCGATGAAGAGGCTGGCGCAGGATATATTAGCTTGGAGAGCTGCATCAAACCAGTCTTTCTGACTGATTACCCAAACAACAAATGCATGCCACTACAAAACTAGGCGACATCCTTCTTTCCCTAGTAAATGCAGTGTACCACCTACAATACTCTAACACCTCCTATCTGATTGCAACCGGCCATCAAGAATTCTATACGTAATGCCCGAAAGGATGAATGCATTGCGAGGGACTATGCTTTAGAGAGTGTACGTCGCTGAATGTGTCTTGGATAGTTAAAACACAAACACCTACTGCCTTTGCTAAGCAGGATGGTACACNGAGTGTACGTCGCTGAATGTGTCTTGGATAGTTAAAACACAAACACCTACTGCCTTTGCTAAGCAGGATGGTACACTCTAAAGTAAAGTACTTCAGGACGTCTACCGTAGGCACAGCGGCAGGCGAAGGTCGGTGAGAAGTGGTGGCACGTGCGGTCAAATGGGATGCAGCACTCTGTGTAAAATTATGCCATTTCAGGTGGCAAACCATGTCTGATGTGTTTCTGTTATCATAAGTCAACTCCTCCTTTGAGCATGTAACACATCTCGCTTTCTTAAGAGACTTCTCTTAATACTTCCAGGCCCATGACTTTCGCTTTGTTGAAGCCATTATTCCTGAAAATGAACGAGTGTGAAACAATACCACTACTGACGAGCTAAACGTATAATGCTATCACTGGAAATAACATTTCAGCAGCACCTGTCATGTTTCGATTCATTTATACCGTACATCACGAATATTACCAGTACAGCTTGCAACGTATGCTTCGTAATACAATACCAGTCACACACGAATGCAATACTTCCATTTACATGTTTCATGACCATACAAACTCTGAGCATAAGTCTTCTAACATATAATGTCTCTTGAATCAATCTGACTCAAATAATTAACACCAGTCACTGTAATATTATGAGGATGTCTGAAGAAGCAAACTTCCGAAATACCAGATCCGTTGTGTGCAGTCATTCCCTGGAGAGAAAATCTATACATGAAATCAAGAAGGACGAAGGATTCTTCTGCAGTCGTAACTTGCTTTACGAAAACATTACCCTCCTTCGCAACATCACAATCGAAAGAACCAATATTCCGAAAAACAGGTCTTGAAATATGTCTTCTCTTATAATATTAGTTTGCTCTTCAGGGAATGACTGCACATAATGGATCTGGTATTCTGGAAGTTTGTTTCTACAGGCATCCTCACAACAGTACTGTGTCTGGTGTTAATTATTTTAGTCAAATAGATTCAAGAGACATTATACGTTGGAAGACATTTGCAATTAATTAACTTGTTGCTACTTCTAATTCTGTTATTGCTATTTCTCCTAATCCAGTTTTGTATTCTCGTCGTAGGCTTAAGTTGCTAGAATAATTTCAAGGCACAGTTTAGGCTTTAGCAATAATTTTACTACGCATATTATTTTCTCGCACACGAATGTACGTTTACCCTCTTCTCTTCAATCGACTACAGTGTAACTATGTACCGAGTATAGCGGCGCTAGAGTAACGCATTACCTTATCTGCCACGCACGTTACGTCATACGCGACGACTCTCTCGACTCTTTCCTCGAGCCTGTGTTCTTGGCCAATCTCGAGACTTTTAAAGCTTCTCGGGTTCAACGTCCCATCCCTATCAGGCAGTCAGGAGTGACTTTGCTTTCTGTCGTTAGAAGCCTGGCGAGAGGAGTAATGGTAACCTTGCAAATACTGTGGCATCCTCCCCACGCAGGGTCTCATTTTTACCTGTACAGTGTGTGACTTCTCAACTGAAATGATTCTTCAGTAGGTGGTAAGAACACTTTGGTCATCCTCTGCCGTCACCTTTGGTCATCCTCTGCCGTCACCTTTGGTCATCCTCTGCCGTCACCTTTGGATGCACAAACCACTTTTTAGACTAGTCTCCTCCTACTTTGTCTGCGTAGGGCATGTTCCATCATATTCTGGCGCGACTGGGACACAAACAGCAACTATCAGGAGAACATTTATGCAGTGTTTTCTGCATTTGAAAATTATGGTGCGGCTGTTACGTGATGGAAACAATTATGCGACAAAATACGGTACAGCCTCCAAGTACAGTCGTGAATGAGTTGAGATATTTGGGCGGCTCTTAACAATGAAGTTTTGAGGGCTGATGAGGGTGAATTGAGGTGAGAATGGAGCAGCGCCAGAATGCAAGGTACAGTGGTGAAGACACCTGCAAAAAGTAGCAGTACATAGTATCACCGAGATGAGCAGGAAAGACACATGGACACACATGCAGTCGCAGACAATGGTTCTTAAGCAATTTGCAGAGAATCTTACATGATGGTTTCTAGTGTGTGTGGTACATGGGTGTTGGGAGCCCACTCGTGACTGTTCCACGCTGCCAACGTCCAACACAGCTCTGCATGCCGTGATCCACACGCTGGTTCTCACCTCCTCCCTTCACCATCCAACACGGCCTCTTTGAACTCTCATTAAAGTCTGTCTCATGAAAGTTGGCAAGATTCTGACAGTTCGACAAAAGTAGCGCCAATGTTTACTTTTCGTTTATGTATCCTTTTGCCATCAGCTGGTGTATTTTTTATCAACACGCTGTCAGCTAATCCACTTGCCATTGTACTGTAATGCTAAACAAATTTTAAGATATTTTAGACTGACATGTCTAAAAACATTAGTAGGTTATAAAAGTTAAAATATAAAACTTTGCAAAAAATTAAATATTTGCTAACTTTTTTTTAATTTGTCCAAGATAGTGAATTTGGGTTAACATTTGCGAGACAGTAGTTATAGCTATTATACACTTCGAACGTTGTAGCTAATATATTCGAGTTGAAAATATGTGACGTGGAATAATAACGTTAGAATTGCTTAAAAACTATTCACGCATGTCCCACTTTCTTCGTTAACATGGAAGCAAGGAAATGGGTTCTCGAGAGAACAATATGGGGTACAATTGACGTAGACGAACGATTACCGGCCGAATAGAAATTACTAGTAATCAAAATCGCTGTACACGAAATATATGTTACTTAAAAATTATGCAGAGCTCGCGGGAAAATAAAACTATTGGTATCCGTAAGTAAATATGTTAGCATGGAAGCTTTCGTCTCTGGCTGGTAATGCTTCGCGAGAAAGAGAGGATAGATGGCGCGCACACCATGACAGTGAGGTGAGAGCCATTTCCTTAACTCAATAGATAGCGTCTTTCTAAAAGTTGACTGATCTTCTATTACTGGCTCGAAACGACACGAATTTGAAACATATTTAGTCAAATTATTAGAAAAAAATAATTCCACATTATTATGCAATATTTCTGTATGCTTTTGGAATTAATATCAAGCTCGTATAGAAAGCATGGTTGGAGAGGGGTGATAGGATGTGGAAAAGGTTTTTGAAGTTGCGTTAAATTTGGATACGGATCGTTTTATTGTGCATTTCCTTTTGAACACCTATATATTACTACATTATCAAGAAGTTTAGTTCGTAAAACTAACACCCATTGTTTTGTGACCTCGTAAAATAAAATGTATTAATTAATCTAGAGACTCTTTATTATCGCGTATTTTCTGCTTGTCTATTGTGCGTCGGCAGTGCACTCAGAATAGCCAACGTAATTTGTACGTTCGTGCATCAACTGTTTTGTATACGTCAAGTTGCCGCTCACCGACTGTCAAAATCTTGCCAACTTATATGAGACGGACAATTATCAAGATTCACCACTACAACGTCCAGTCAGCTTCACTAGCACTAGCAGTACTTCCACATACTTCTCAGTGCACTTTGACTGCATCTGTCAGTGTAACAAACTGCGTGCTCACGAGCTCACAACCCACGTATTGCGTACCTGCCACTACAATTGCCATTCCCATTCTTTCTAGATTAAATTTTGTCAAGAATATTGGTACTTCATTGCAAAATGCACCCCAGGTGTTTATCGACATTCTTTCAAACACACCTACTATGTATGTGTTTTTGAATGTGTTTATNTTTGGTCATCCTCTGCCGTCACCTTTGGATGCACAAACCACTTTTTAGACTAGTCTCCTCCTACTTTGTCTGCGTACGGCATGTTCCATCATATTCTGGCGCGACTGGGACACAAACAGCAACTATCAGGAGGACATTTTTTTTAACAGTGTTTTCAGCATTTGAAAATTATGGTGCGGCTATTACGTGATGGAAACAATTATGCGACAAAATACGGTACAGCCTCCAAGTACAGTCGTGAATGAGTTGAGATATTTGGGCGGCTCTTAACAATGAAGTTTTGAGGGCTGATGAGGGTGAATTGAGGTGAGAATGGAGCAGCGCCAGAATGCAAGGTACAGTGGTGAAGACACCTGCAAAAAGTAGCAGTACATAGTATCACCGAGATGAGCAGGAAAGACACATGGACACACATGCAGTCGCAGACAATGGTTCTTAAGCAATTTGCAGAGAATCTTACATGATGGTTTCTAGTGTGTGTGGTACATGGGTGTTGGGAGCCCACTCGTGACTGTTCCACGCTGCCAACGTCCAACACAGCTCTGCATGCCGTGGTCCACACGCTGGTTCTCACCTCCTCCCTTCACCATCCAACACGGCCTCTTTGAACTCTCATTAAAGTCTGTCTCATGAAAGTTGGCAAGATTCTGACAGTTCGACAAAATTAGCGCCAATGTTTACTTTTCATTTATGTATCCTTTCGCCATCAGCTGGTGTATTTTTTATCAACATGCTGTCAGCTAATCCACTTGCCATTGTACTGTAATGCTAAACAAATTTTAAGATATTTTAGACTGACATGTCTTAAAACATTAGTAGGTTATATAAGTAAAAAAATAATAAAACTTTGCAAAAAATTAAATATTTGCTAACTCTTTTAATTTGTCCGAGACTGTGAATTTGGGTTAACATTTGCGAGATGGTAGTTGTAGCTATTATCACACTTTGGGCGTTGTAGCTAATATATTCGAGTTGGAAATATGTGACTTGGAATAACGTTAGAATTTCTTAAAAACTATTCAAGCGTGTCCCACTTCCTTCATTAACATGGAAGCAAGGAAATGGGTTCTTGAGAGAACAATATGGGGTATAATTGACGTAGACGAACGATTACCGGCCGAATAGAAATTACTAGTACTCAAAATCTATGTACACGAAATATATGTTACTTAAAAATTATGTAGAGCTCGCGGGAAAATAAAACTATTGGTATCTGTAAGTAAAACTGTTATCATGGAAGCTTTCTTCTCTGGCTGGTAATGCTTCGGGAAAGAGAGGATAGATGGCGCGCACGCCACGACAGTGTGTGATGAGAGCTGTTTCCATTGCTCAATAGATAACGTCTTTTAAAAGATGACTTTTCTTCTATTACTGGCTCGGAACGACACGAATTTAAAATATATTTAGTCAAATTATTAGAAAAAAATAATTCCACATTATTATGCAATATTTCTATATGCTTTTGGAATTAATATCAAGCTCGTTTAGAAAACATGGTTGGAGAGGGGTGATACGACTTGAAAAAGGTTTTTGAAGTTGCGTTAAATTTGGATACGGATCGTTTTATTGTGCATTTCCTTTTGAACACCTATATATTACTACATTATCAAGAAGTTTAGTTCGTAAAACTAACACCCATTGTTTTGTGACCTCGTAAAATAAAATGTATTAATTAATCTAGAGACTCTTTCTTATCACGTATTTTCTGCTTGTCTAATGTGCGTCGGCAGTGCACTCAGAATAGCCAACGTAATTTGTACGTTCGTGCATCAGCTGTTTTGTATACGTCAAGTTGCCGCTCACCGACTGTCAAAACCTTGCCAACTTATATGAGACGGACAATTATCAAGATTCACCACTACAACTTCCACATACTTCTCAGTGCACTTTGACAGCATCTGTCAGTGTAACAAACTGCGTGCTCACGAGCCATCATCGCTGGCTCACAACCCACGTATTGCATACCTGCCACTACAATTGCCATTCCCATTCTTTCTAGATTAAATTTTGTCAAGAATATTGGTTCTTCATCGCAAAATGCACCCCAGGTGTTTATCGACATTCTTTCAAACACACCTACTATGTATGTGTTTTTGAATGTGTTTATATATACGAGTAGAAACACATATATTAAACAATACTCAAAACAGTGAAACACTCATTTGAAATTCAGGATAGCACAAAATGAGAAATACAAAAAAATCCAGCGAAAAAAAATAAAAACAACAAAGATGAAACTTAATTGTCAGCAAAATTTTTTGTCTAAACAGTTTTGTTTCAAGAAAGAAGAATAACTAATTTTACGTATTATTTATTTTCCATAGTGAATAATAAAAATCATACAATACATGTTATCTGGGCAATGTTCAAGATAAATACATATTTTCATAACAAGCAATAAATTGCCAAAATATTGTTTGAGTGAAAAATACTGCATTCAATATTGTGCAAATTCTCTTCAACAATAGGTAAGCTCGTACTCTGTGGATAACAATACACTTGTAACCAAGGAAAATGGCTAGTGTTTTGAAAATACTATTACAAAGAATATGTATCTAACCAGTAACAGAACTGGAAACAATATGAGCAAATGATAAACGTCCACGTAGAAACATGCGACTGGAGACTGGAGACTAGTTGGCGACCTCAGTTCACAAACGAGCCTCGCTAGGAGTCGGCACCTAGTTTTGAAGGAGTTGCACAAAATACCGATATCAAAGCCTACAAAGAGTATCTATTGAACAACAGTGAGATATTAGGGAGGGTTTCAAACACCAATAAATTGTTTAAAATCTAACAAAAAAGATTTTAAAAATAGAGACTCTGTTATTTACAATTCTTGCACCAGTGAGAATTACAATACATCTTAATCCCACAAAACATCTTACAAAATGTGTAGTGACTCAATGCTACATCTCAGTATCTAAGAATATATGATTTTAAAACTGTAGTCAATATGAATTTTCTCTATGGTTTTTGGTAATATATAAATTAATAATAAATACAGTATAACCATGCTATGAAACAGGAAAGTAAAGGGAAAACAGAAGTGAACGATCTCAATTACGTAAACCGCAACACAACAAGATTACATAGTTTCTAAATATGGTAACCTTAGCCACAGTTACCACAGCAATATACAAAAGTACATGCAATGAAATATATTAATTAAAAATACACATGAAACTATGTTTCACTTTGAAATTTTTTACCATCAACTTTTTAATTGGTGTTCTGAATTATGCACCACTTATCAGAATCTGCCACTTTAAACTGCAACAATGATTTCTGAACTTGTAACATCTTACACTTTTAATGACAAAGGAGTGAGAATTGGAACTTGTAACATCTTACACTTTTAATGACAAAGGAGTGAGAATTGAATTTCAAACGTTGTAAAAATATTCAAGTGCACAAAGTATAACAAGGTTATGCTACGATACCTTCGCAAGAACAACTATTCAACAAGGAAGGGGGTGCGTCAATGTAAAACAAATTGCAGTCAGCCTTTTCTTTAAGTCCACTCTCAGTCACTCACTTGTAAAATGAAAATTAGTTGTAAATTCTTGCGCAGTAAATAAACTCATGAAAATTTACCATTGCAAAGTGAGTTCTAGTATAAAATGTGTTAATGAAAAAAAAAATTCATTTCTCTGACTACCGTGGATAAATGATTAAAGTGTCTTGCCTACCTGTCGTACTTACCTAAGAGGCACGCAGAACTTGATAGATCTGCGTTTTGTTTTCAAATAATATTATTTTGAGATAAAAATTCACTTAGAGTTATTTGATAATAATACGGAAGATACGTACTGCTACACAATACGACAATAAGACTCGAGTTAAAGAAAGTTGCTGCTTACAAGCGGTGTGGTCGCTGCAGAGGTGAGGCACTTACCTCATCTCTCCACAACACCTCACATACACACATCACTTCACTCCAACTGCACATGCAAAATACTGCAAGGCTCCAACTCAAAACCTCTCGTTTCATCAAATCATTACATATACATCATATACATTCGCGAAGCGCTCCGCAACGGCATCTGCAAGTGAGGTACGCCCAGGTGTTCACGAGCTCGTGTTATTGATGTGCACAAGGATGTTCGTAATGAAGTCCACATACCGAGGTAACAAAACACTATCATGGACAGCACGTCCAATTTGGGCCGTGAGTATACATATGAAACACCAACGCCGAGAATTCCGAAACAAGGAATCAAGTCGGAAATCAACGAAAAAACACAAGTGGACACGGAGACAAATTTGAAAAAAGAGAATAATAAGTGATGGTGACAAGTACGCTGCCCGGCTACCAATAACATATAAATGGACAGAAGCACACGTACTTGTCAACAGCGTGCGTGCGCACACACGCGCACATTCTTGTTTACACAGTTGCATGGTCAGTATGTTTTGCTGGCTCGGCCAGTGTCATTGAGCGGTGAGTTGCAACCATGAGGAAATTATGTCNGTTGCATGGTCAGTATGTTTTGCTGGCTCGGCCAGTGTCATTGAGCGGTGAGTTGCAACCATGAGGAAATTATGTCATCCATCTTTGTGTGTGCGCCTGTTGACAAGTACTAGAAACAAAATAAATATGGACAATACCATGAAAACAGCAAAAATAAAAAAACTTAAGAACTTACTGATACGCAAAAATACTGAAGGAAACAGCGAACACAGTACAGTTGTTTTTATTAAGTCTTTGTGATCTAAACAGTTGAAACTGTAGCACAAAAATCTCATTTTTAAGCAATTTAATACATAGNTTTTATTAAGTCTTTGTGATCTAAACAGTTGAAACTGTAGCACAAAAATCTCATTTTTAAGCAATTTAATACATAGCGAGTCTTGAATGGCACCCAGATGTATAAAACTCACAAAAGTTAACAATATGCAGCTGTGATTATTCTTGTATCCTACCATAGTTCGCTTTGTTAATCCCATAATTTTATTCAGAGAGTAAATTTTGCCACGTACAAGCGGATCTGAGAACTGTCATTGAAACAAGTTCAACGCCGAGACATCAAGTGCGACGACAGTCGCACAGTGAGAGGCCAGACACACAGAGACAAACTGAGCAGACGGCGAACCTTCTAAACGACGAGATTCCAAGACTCTCTCCGTAAACAAACCGAGAGGACAGCATCGAGGCAGCATGTAGAAGTGAGTGGCGAGTAGGCAAAACTCACCCGTGGGGAACACAACAGCACTCTCACCAATGTGCAACAAGTGAGACTGTTTGTTCCCAGAAATTAATAACACTTGCAATATTGGCAGCGAACATTTGTGGTAACCGCAATGGCATGAATAAGCGAGAAGCTGAATTTCTTTGATTTTGTCTTTAATAGCAAAAGTGATCATCGAGCACCAAAGTGAGTGAGTGGAAGAGATCTGGACAGCTCTTAACATCGAGGTCTCGAGAGCCGAAGAGGGTGAAGCGAGGCACGTGCGGAGCAGCGCCGGACCGTAAAGGCGGAGATCCTTGAGAAAACCCGCAGACGAGTGGCATCGCCTGGCGCACATGCGAAAATCCACGAGCAACTCTGTCGGGAATCGAGCCCGGTTCGCCTAGATGGGAGACGACCAGCTGCCCAGGTATACGGTACTTAAAGTAACGACATTGTTAGGAAAATATAAATCTTACTATGGAGCCAAGTCTAATTGCAAAACACTCTGTGTAAGATATGGGACTAGTATACCCAACTCACTATAAGTACTCAGCCAGTGTTCACGTTAAATTACTGGACACGTGCAGGTCTCTGTACAGATTATTTACAGACGTTTGACCAAAAAATAACTCGTAGAGTCTCAAANATTACTGGACATGTGCAGGTCTCTGTACAGATTATTTACAGACGTTTGACCAAAAAATAACTCGTAGAGTCTCAAAGAGTCTGCGGCTTTCCATCGTGACATTTCATCCTGTGTGTTTTACAATGCTACTTGCACTATTATTTATTTAGTAAAGGCGTTGTAGGTTGCATGCCGACATTTGTGTTAATAAATTCGGTACCAAACATGCATGTGTCTACAGCGGCATACTGTATTTACTCGAGCAAGCACCTCACATTTTAAAATAAATATTAAAAATTGGGGTAGGGCATTTACACTGAGTATGTATAAATATAATGCTGAATTTACTTAGCACAAAAGTTTAAACAGTGGATCTGCACCACAATCACATTATCAAAGCAGCCTCCCAACACTATACATTTGTTTGGAAGTTAAGTAAACAAATGGCATCCGGCATGGCCTGTTTTGTTTATATGTTGCGAGTCCCATGCTGTAAACTCTCTTACTGGCCCCACGAGAATGCTTCCCGGTAGATGGAGTGGTGTTGCGGTGCCGTCGCCAGGTTCACAGTTGCCCGTCCTCCCGCACTTGCTACCTGGCCATCCACTGAAGCCTTGCTTACGCAAGATGGCCAGTTCTCAGCGATGGTTACAGAGTATTCTTTTATTACAGCGAGTGAGAAACAAATTGAAACTGTTTTATTAAAGGAGTACTTGTATTTACTACATTGTATTTAAAACAGTTATCTTGTCATATTAATACATTATTACTGTTGCAAATGTATTATAATAAACCAAATTCAGTATAGTGCATTTCACCATAATATTTCTCAATTACAATATTAAGTTAATATGATTTGTCTCAGGCAGCAGAACTTCGGCCATGACTGCATAACCTGATTTTCTTGTACAATTGAAATACTGTATCTATACAAGAGGATATCTTTACAGAAGACACATTTATTTTTTTGTTCCTTCTCTGATTTCTCCTTTTCAGTAAACCGAAGTGACATATTTAGGAACGTCATATTTGCTCGCAACTCATTTTCCATTTTGTACAGTGTAATTTCTTTGACTAGAACTTGACATAGTAACTGCACCCCCTCCCTCCTCCATAACATTTGCTAGTGATGCTTATGCTGTAGAGAAGGCGGTCACTCGCCAGCTATAATCATGCCCAATTCTCCAGTAATTCCTGCACACCTCGCCCCTGCAAGTATAAGTCACAACTTGTCACACCTATGATGACAATAAAACTCACTTAAGACATTCCCGTGCAACACATTTTACCAAATAAAATGTACAAGTGTTCCAGTAGCACCATTTTCTCCATAAGACGTGTGTTGATGTTCCCCATGTGAACTGTTTCTACAGGAATAAATTTTCCTGCATATGATGTTGTCTTTGGACATGTCTGCATGCATTCAGTTGCGTTCATTTTTGGTCTACAAATATGTTGTTCTACAGAGGTCTAAAGAATGCAAACTACTTTCCCTTCCATTGCATACATGAAAGGAAGGGACAAGAGTTAGTGAATCGTATTCCTTTCTTTGACACGTTACTCCCCATTCACTCCCCCTCTTAAGTTTGGTTTGGTTATTGTAGTTTTGTCAGACGGAGCTACATTCAAGGAAACAAGAGGGNATTACTGGACACGTGCAGGTCTCTGTACAGATTATTTACAGACGTTTGACCAAAAAATAACTCGTAGAGTCTCAAACAGTCTGCGGCTTTCCATCGTGACATTTCATCCTGTGTGTTTTACAATGCTGCTTGCACTATTATTTATTTAGTAAAGGCGTTGTAGGTTGCATGCCGACATTTGTGTTAATAAATTCGGTACCAAACATGCATGTGTCTACAGCGGCATACTGTATTTACTCGAGCAAGCACCTCACATTTTAAAATAAATATAAAAAATTGGGGTAGGGCATTTACACTGAGTATGAATAAATATAATGCTGAATTTACTTAGCACAAAAGTTTAAACAGTGGATCTGCACCACAATCACGTTCTCAAAGCAGCCTCCCAACTCTATACATTTGTTTGGAAGTTAAGTAAACAAATGGCATCCGGCATGGCCTGTTTTGTTTATATGTTGCGAGTCCCATGCTGTAAACTCTCTTACTGGCCCCACGAGAATGCTTCCCGGTAGATGGAGTGGTGTTGCGGTGCCGTCGCCAGGTTCACAGTTGCCCGTCCTCCCGCACTTGCTACCTGNCAGTTGCCCGTCCTCCCGCACTTGCTACCTGGCCATCCACTGAAGCCTTGCTTACGCAAGATGGCCAGTTCTCAGCGATGGTTACAGAGTATTCTTTTATTACAGCAAGTGAGAAACAAATTGAAACTGTTTTATTAAAGGAGTACTTGTATTTACTACATTGTACTTAAAACAGTTATCTTGTCACATTAATAAATTATTACTGTTGCAAATGTATTATAATAAACCAAATTCAGTATACATAGTGCATTTCACTATAATATTTCTCAATTACAATATTAAGTTAATATGATTTGTCTCAGGCAGCAGCACTTCGGCCATGACTGCATAACATGATTTTCTTGTACAATTGAAATACTGTATCCATACAAGAAGATATCTTTACAGAAGACACATTTATTTTTTTGTTCCTTCTCTAATTTCTCCTTTTCAGTAAACCGAAGTGACATAACTAGGAAAGTCATATTTGCTCGCAACTCATTTTCCATTTTGTACAGTGTAATTTCTTTGACTAGAACTTGACATAGTAACTGCNCGTCATATTTGCTCGCAACTCATTTTCCATTTTGTACAGTGTAATTTCTTTGACTAGAACTTGACATAGTAACTGCACCCCCTCCCTCCTCCATAACATTTGCTAGTGATGCTTATGCTGTAGAGAAGGCGGTCACTCGCCAGCTATAATCATGCCCAATTCTCCAGTAATTCCTGCACACCTCGCCCCTGCAAGTATAAGTCACAACTTGTCACACCTATGATGACAATAAAACTCACTTAAGACATTCCCGTGCAACACATTTTACCAAATAAAATGTACAAGTGTTCCAGTAGCACCATTTTCTCCATAAGACGTGTGTTGATGTTCCCCATGTGAACTGTTTCTACAGGAATAAATTTTCCTGCATATGATGTTGTCTTTGGACATGTCTGCATGCATTCAGTTGCGTTCATTTTTGGTCTACAAATATGTTGTTCTACAGNATGTGAACTGTTTCTACAGGAATAAATTTTCCTGCATATGATGTTGTCTTTGGACATGTCTGCATGCATTCAGTTGCGTTCATTTTTGGTCTACAAATATGTTGTTCTACAGAGGTCTAAAGAATGCAAACTACTTTCCCTTCCATTGCATACATGAAAGGAAGGGACAAGAGTTAGTGAATCGTATCCCTTTCTTTGACACGTTACTCCCCGNTTTTCCTGCATATGATGTTGTCTTTGGACATGTCTGCATGCATTCAGTTGCGTTCATTTTTGGTCTACAAATATGTTGTTCTACAGAGGTCTAAAGAATGCAAACTACTTTCCCTTCCATTGCATACATGAAAGGAAGGGACAAGAGTTAGTGAATCGTATTCCTTTCTTTGACACGTTACTCCCCATTCACTCCCCCTCTTAAGTTTGGTTTGGTTATTGTAGTTTTGTCAGACGGAGCTACATTCAAGGAAACAAGAGGGGTGGATCACGGGCTCAGGTAAAAGAAGCAAGAGATATGGCAATGACGAGTGGATTTTACACTTAGCAGTCAAGAATCTGTTCATCTGCAGACAACAGCCTTCAGCCTTGATGTACAAGTTTCCAAAAAGGACAAATAAAGGCTGCGCTGTGTTCTGAAATAAAAGTGACTGCAATCTCATGGTGGCATGGTGAGACCTTACAATTCAAATGGTTCTGCCAGCTGTAATCCAATGTGTATTTTCAGTCTTTGTAACATGCGTTTACTGATGAAATGGGGAAAGGCCAATTATCAGTAATTATAACATTTTTAATAATCTTTATGTGAATGATGGTTATGTGTTGAAAATGCTCTGCACTGTATTTTGGTTATAATGATAATTCTCATCATCATCATCTGTTATGGTGCAGTTCTATTGATTGTATACACAAAGTTGATTTCAATCTCGTACCACGAGTGGCAACTGCAAGTCAGTTAAGAACGTCACCAACACTCAACATTATTCTAGCCAGCTATGATGAAATACGTGCAGATACCACCACTTGCAGTGATATTTCTTTTTTGTCAACAATTACTTTACAATGACTTATTTCACTGAAACATAAAATTTTTTTTTTACTGTATTTATAGGTCTATTTTTCATTATAAAGCATTTGCATTGGAAAATATTAATGTTCTTTAGCACACAAATTTGAAGAAAATAATTTTTTTTTAAATTTTGCTGGCTGAGAAGTTTTTACATGCAGGTCTCGTGAAAAATGTCTTCAGCGAGTTTTACCGTAATTATTTCCCCCCACCAGAATCCTTTAAAAATAGAGTGGGGCGTTTTATGGGTGGGAAACTTACACGAGTAAATACAGTACGGTTTATCCCACACTTAGCTGGTTAGTTGCAATGTATTGCCAGAACTTACACGGGTCAGCAAAATGTTTAATTTCTTACACAGCTGTATATTTCTAAAATTGATAATTTTGCTTTACAACCACCAATGTGTGAACATCATGAGGTTTTTTAAACCACAGCACTAACCAATGTTCCTGACAATCACAATGTAAATCTAAGAATCAACACTTCATAATTTTTTTAAAATCACACTTGCTTCAGCTTGATAACAGCTAATCCAATCAGCTGCACCATTGCCAATACCGATAAATGTATATATTATGATTTGATGAGGATTATCTCAATGTGACATGNCCAATCAGCTGCACCATTGCCAATACCGATAAATGTATATATTATGATTTGATGAGGATTATCTCAATGTGACATGTATCTTGTTTGCATGCAAGCCACGAACACATGCAATCTGAGGAAATAAATGCTACATCTTTGGTGTGAAAATTAAGAATACACGATATTACAAAATTGCAAGCTAGCAAAGCCATTTTAAAACAAAACGTGCAAATGTAGGAAAAGATCTACGTTTAAAAGGGCTTATACATACCTGTAAGGAATTACTTTTACTAACATACGTAAGTAGATTTGAAAAATGCACAATGATTTATTATAAATAACTACCTACAAAAACTAATTTCATATTACAAAAAAAGGTGAACTTATAAAAAATTGTAAGAGAGCATTTTAAATAGTTATAAAACATGATATGTAGGTACTATACGTTGAAGGTGTAACTACGTAGGTGTCTACACTCTGCAGTGCGAACCTCTCGAAAGCATAGTTGGTCTAGTGGGCGAGAAGTTACTTGCGGATACCTACTTGCAATGACTATCACGTGCAAAACAAATGCAAGGAAACAAAAGTAGAAGTGAGCAGAGACAAGCGGAACTGCCTACGAGGGCAGTCAGGGAACGTGACAAACGAGCAGTGGTTGCAAGCGAGGGAAGGAAGAAGGCGAGCATCGACCTGGTCTGGGTCGTTGCACGCTCTCGACACGCACTCACACCACCACGCGCATCTGTCGATACTCCTCGCACGACAGCTATAACCAACGGTCGCTGCACAACACGCTATGGATTCACTTGTTTCACTTCACTTTTAACACCACAACTTTCCTTACCATATNCAACGGTCGCTGCACAACACGCTATGGATTCACTTGTTTCACTTCACTTTTAACACCACAACTTTCCTTACCATATTTTTTTTTCTTTTTTTTCTTTTTCCTTCAAATTTACAGAACTACATATTTCAACTTCAAAACATTATGATGCATATTTCGATAAACATGTACATGTAGTAGAATTGAACTCTTAGGCGTAATGAAAAGTTTTTGAAGTTAAAATGTCAATAAATAGTTGAGTAATATGCACGAATNAGAATTGAACTCTTAGGCGTAATGAAAAGTTTTTGAAGTTAAAATGTCAATAAATAGTTGAGTAATATGCACGAATAATTGATAAAAGAGTTGGACATGTTACAGTTTGTATATCACAAGTACATTATGAGATAGAATTGCCAAGTGCCATTGTTAACAATATGAATATTTAACACGCTACAGGAATATGTTTTAGTAGTAATTTGGCTTGCACTAATAGTACTAGGAATCTCACACACGCATCACTCTACCCGACATCACTGAAAGTACAAATGGCTGAAAGTACACGTGGGAATGTAATGTTCGCATACTCGGTGGCACTAGCCAAGAATCACACAACGCAAAGCTACGTCAACCTAAAACCAAACAACACAATTGGTAAACAAGTGTAACTAACCATTTTACTGGAATTAAGTTCATTCTCGCAGTGCGTTGCTAGTCAGGCACTGAAAGACTGACATTAGCTAACTTCAGTCCAGTCCCCAAGACCGACATTCCAAAACTAACTTTTGTTATGGCCACGCAACACTGCCGGGATTTTGTTTACGTTATTGCATCGCGAGGAGAAGGGGAGACGTTAGCTTAACATCGTCGTCGAGACGGCAGACCGTCAGTTCGAACTGCACAGGCCTGCAGTTTTGATGGAACGTCTACAAACAGTTTGCAATGCGTTGGCGAATAGCACTGCAACCGCAAGCACTGAACTGCATTTCGTAAACAATGATAATTGCTGAAAATAAAACTGGATGATAGCTGAAACTAAAAATGTAGCACCAAGAAAATAGTTTCCTTTCTTGATAATTTAATGCTGGTAATGCAGAAAATTGTTCACTAGGTTGATAAAGTTTTAATGCATTATCCAAAATGCAATACAATATACCGATTTTTTTTGTTCACACATTTTGAGTAGCTCATATTTTTTGTCGGTGTGTATATATTGTATTTGAAACGTTAACCTNATTTTTTTTGTTCACACATTTTGAGTAGCTCATATTTTTTGTCGGTGTGTATATATTGTATTTGAAACGTTAACCTTACGTTAACCTAACTATTCCTATATAGAATATGTTTGTTAATGTTTGAAGTTAATTGGACAATCTATATCCTGAGTNAACGTTAACCTAACTATTCCTATATAGAATATGTTTGTTAATGTTTGAAGTTAATTGGACAATCTATATCCTGAGTGTCTGTAGTAGACAAGTCAATAGGATATAGCCAGAGTACAAATATAAATAAAGACTTTATTTCTATTGCAAAGAAATTTTAGCTATTTCCTGACGACCAAAATGTATCTGTTCTTTCCTGTGGTGATAAAGCACGCATGTTATANCAAAGAAATTTTAGCTATTTCCTGACGACCAAAATGTATCTGTTCTTTCCTGTGGTGATAAAGCACGCATGTTATATAATATTTTGTCACAATGTATGTGTCATATATTCATACTCCATTCAAAAAATGTATCTAACTACGTATGTAGACAGACACACACATGGTGCGTTATTTATTAATGGTTACATTTCAGAGCGTACTTTTTACGCTCAGTACGCTGAAAACGATATTGTAAAAATGGCGCACTGCACTTGAAGATGAAAGTACTATAGGTGTGGGAATGGTTTGTTGTGTGGTCAGTGAAATTAAAATATTTTTAAATATATAAAACTTAATTTAAATTTTAATTGGTAGCTATTTTACTTTGAAACTACCCATGTTATTCGAAAATTTTACTTTTCGATTAAAGAAATATTTGAACATAAAAATCCACTATTCGCACAGCCCTACACATAACATTGTTTGTTGTTTACTTTGAAGATACTACGCAGGTAAATATCAGTATAATTTTGTTGTACTCTTAGACTCTTGAGAAATTAAACAATTTTTAAACATGAAAATAATTTTGTAGACACCTGAAAATCTTGCGATTGCAATAACGTAAAAAAATTATGTGAATTTCCATGTAAAATACAAAAAATTAGAATTTTTCACATTTCAAGTTGCAGTTTACTAAATGTTCAAAATAATGTATCTTCGCAAATTCGTAGTATTGGTTTTACATCTCAGATCGTTTTCTTACAGGAATTCTACTTGCATTTGTGGTTGTTTTTGTGAGTAATTGTATCGTCTTAGGTTATGTTTGCAAGGTTTGTTATTCTGCACTATTTCCGCTATTTTTGTGCTACTTGGTGTTCGTGTTATCGGAAGCACTTCTTTGCATGCTGTTTGAGTGGCACTAGCAGTTGCTATTTCTGCTATTAAAAGCAGCTATTTCTGCTCTTACTCACCAAGGTACACAGAAAAAAGCAGAAAAAGCAATATTAAAAAAATGGCCACCAAATTAAAATCACAATCATTTCAGAGTCTTGAAAGTGACGATTGCGAAGAAAAGTAATTTGCTTTTACACAGATTGTTGGCGAGAGGTTTAGGGAGGAACAGATACCGACGCGTCTGTCGATAAACACATCAGTCCAACCAAATCATTTCATCAACCCAAATGATTAAATCATCATGCAAAACATGTTTTCACAAACAACGTATTTTTATTTTTGCAACCAAAAAACTATTTTCTTAATTTTATTTTTATCTTTTAGCAACACAAGATTTGAAATTACTTATCGGAAACAGATATGGCTGGTCTTGGTTCTGCTGCATATTTAACTCGATATAAGCCATACCTGGTGAAATTCGTAAATTAAATGTAGTTTAACTTATAATACTGGTGGTATCTGCAAAATGGGGTTTGGACCTCTCTCTAGAGAGGATATTTACATATCCTGTAACAGGGATATGCACTTAGCAATGAAAATAATTAACAGATTTATCCTCAAAAATAAGTTATTCTGAGTAGACTAAATCTAATTTTTTTCTTTTCATATAAAGTAATTTTACTGTTAAATAACTGCTCTTTAATAACTGTNCAAAGAAATTTTAGCTATTTCCTGACGACCAAAATGTATCTGTTCTTTCCTGTGGTGATAAAGCACGCATGTTATAATATTTTGTCACAATGTACGTGTCATATATTCATACTCCATTCAAAAAATGTATCTAAGTACGTATGTAGACAGACACACACATGGTGCGTTATTTATTAATGGTTACATTTCAGAGCGTACTTTTTATGCTCGGTACGCTGAAAACGATATTGTAAAAATGGCGCACTGCACTTGAAGATGAAAGTACTATAGGTGTGGGAATGGTTTGTTGTGTGGTCAGTGAAATTAAAATATTTTTAAATATATAAAACTTAATTTAAATTTTAATTGGTAGCTATTTTACTTTGAAACTACCCATGTTATTCAAAAATTTTACTTTTCGATTAAAGAAATATTTGAACATAAAAATCCACTATTCTCACAGCCCTACACATAACATCGTTTGTTGTTTACTTTGAAGATACTACGCAGGTAAATATCAGTATAATTTTGTTGTACTCTTAGACTCTTGAGAAATTAAACAATTTTTAAACATGAAAATAATTTTGTAGACACCTGAAAATCTTGCGATTGCAATAACGTAAAAAAATTATGTGAATTTCCATGTAAAATACAAAAAATTAGAATTTTTCACATTTCAAGTTGCAGTTTACTAAATGTTCAAAATAATGTATCTTCGCAAATTCGTAGTATTGGTTTTACATCTCAGATCGTTTTCTTACAGGAATTCTACTTGCATTTGTGGTTGTTTTTGTGAGTAATTGTATCGTCTTAGGTATGTTTGCATGGTTTGTTATTCTGCACTATTTCCGCTATTTTTGTGCTACTTGGTGTTCGTGTTATCGGAAGCACTTCTTTGCATGCTGTTTGAGTGGCACTAGCAGTTGCTATTTCTGCTATTAAAAGCAGCTATTTCTGCTCTTACTCACCAAGGTACACAGAAAAAAGCAGAAAAAGCAATATTAAAAAAATGGCCACCAAATTAAAATCACAATCATTTCAGAGTCTTGAAAGTGACGATTGCGAAGAAAAGTAATTTGCTTTTACACAGATTGTTGGCGAGAGGTTTAGGGAGGAACAGATACTGACGCGTCTGTCGATAAACACATCAGTCCAACCAAATCATTGCATCAACCCAAATGATTAAATCATCATGCAAAACATGTTTTCACAAACAACGTATTTTTATTT
Source organism: Clitarchus hookeri (assembly GCA_002778355.1). Classification (NCBI taxonomy): domain Eukaryota; kingdom Metazoa; phylum Arthropoda; class Insecta; order Phasmatodea; family Phasmatidae; genus Clitarchus; species Clitarchus hookeri. The sequence goes on along the minus strand of NQII01002263.1, from coordinate 332,409 downwards.
TTGCAACCAAAAAACTATTTTCTTAATTTTATTTTTATCTTTTAGCAACACAAGATTTGAAATTACTTATCGGAAACAGATATGGCTGGTCTTGGTTCTGCTGCATATTTAACTCGATATAAGCCATACCTGGTGAAATTCGTAAATTAAATGTAGTTTAACTTATAATACTGGTGGTATCTGCAAAATGGGGTTTGGACCTATCTCTAGAGAGGATATTTACATATCCTGTAACAGGGATATGCACTTAGCAATGAAAATAATTAACAGATTTATCCTCAAAAATAAGTTATTCCGAGTAGACTAAATCTAATTTTTTTCTTTTCATATAAAGTAATTTTACTGTTAAATAACTGCTCTTTAATAACTGTNCGAGTAGACTAAATCTAATTTTTTTCTTTTCATATAAAGTAATTTTACTGTTAAATAACTGCTCTTTAATAACTGTTTTTGAAGTGTTTCTACATGAATATGATTACAAATTGAGAAAATAGTGAGCTCTTGTGAGTGCAACGTGACTTGTGCTAGACAAAGTAAAATCTGATTGATCAAGATTTAAATGGGAATACATACAGCTCCTCTGCTTAAAACAGTCAATAACGCCAGTTGCTAGGAAAACAATAATGTTTATCTGTAGTTTGTCAGGGTCCAAGTAAATGAATCAGTAAAAATATCCACGAAAAATTAAAAATCTCACATATTTATGTAAATTTCCTACCACTTAAATTACAAAGGAAACTTCATAACGCCATATTTATCCACAAATGTGTTGATGCAGTGATTGATTAACTAGAAATCTTACACACTCCGTGGCATGCATGGTGGCTAGCGGAGGAGCAAGGATGGGTGGCTGCAACGCACACCACATCCTTGGATCGTGCATGCTCTCAATACTTCACAGCTAACGGCATGATTGGCCACCTAGTTCACTTTGTTCTTAGCGTGATTCACATGTCGCTTGGACCTGGAGGAAGTCACTTGTGCTTGCTCTCTCTGCCTTTAGCAGTCGAGCAGACACAGCGAGTGCAAGTAACATACACTAGTGTGGTGCATCGCACACCACGTTAACGCCAACACACTGGAAAAAAACAATACAAGAGCATCGGCTATAAAAAAAATAAAGCAGTTTGTTAGTAACGGTCGACTGTCCGGGGTGACTCAACCACTTGTACTTTCACCGTGCACCACCAATAAAGTATAAGAGTAAAACATCTCCACGGACTGTGGAGCATCAAACTGGCAGTGGTTAAGCAGAATGGAAACAAGTTTTCCAGACACACTAAAACTAAACAATATAGTTTACACATTACATACTGTACAATTACAAAGTCTACCATGTTTGGACTTCAACCCCTAATAGCAAAGAAGCCTGGAAGCCACCTCACTCCGTCTTCAATCTGGCAGTCAAATGCTCCTCCATACAAGCAGTAACATCGTGGGCACAACTTATTTTTCAAATCGGAAACAACGAAAGTCATAACAAATGTCTTTTAACTCTTAGCTCCACAGGCTGTCCCAAAAGTCTCCCCTCATAGGAAAAATTTACAAACTTATAAAATACTTTATAATATATTGTATTTAGAATATCTTTGATGTGGTTTCTACTTCCAAACGTGCTACTGTAAAAAGAAGAGCGTACCAAGATAGTACGTACCTATGGGTGGTTCGGGTTGTCGCAAGGTTGCAGTGGATTCGAACAAGAAACTTGCCATGCACTTCACACATGACACTACTACCAAAATGATTGAGAAGTTCGCACAAACTTGAAGTGCTGCTAAACAAGAGATACGTGAATGTCCGCAGACACGTAAAACAAAGCATGACTGTCAAGGAACTTCTACAAAGGGTCCACANAACAAGAGATACGTGAATGTCCGCAGACACGTAAAACAAAGCATGACTGTCAAGGAACTTCTACAAAGGGTCCACAAAAAAGCACGCATGCTATTATCTTTATAAACAGGTATCAACAGATCAAGTATATAGCTTACTCCGAAAAACGACCCTGCTGAGAGCCTTGAATTTGTTAATGAGCTCAAAATAAACTCGGCGGGAAAAAGATACTTCACGGCTGAGATCCTCTTTACACTGATAAAGCCAATTTTTACACAATCAGCAGTGAAGTCAATCGTCAAATACAAAATGAGCTTGGTGTGGTGCACAATATGGAGTAACAGAATTTTTTGACCTGTTTTAATCAACAGAAATTTTACTGCCAATCTACTTATCCACACTACAGAATAACATTATGCGCTCTTACTTAAAATAAATATTGATAGTCTCCATCCCATTCTTAACATGATGGGGCTCCTTATATCAGCATAGAGCAATGGTGGGATCAAGTTTCCACATTTTGTGGATTGATTGCCATGGCTTGTAGAATGCCCTGACCTTTCCCCAATTGATTTCTTCTTGGGGTTACGCACAAGAAAAACACTAGAAATAATAATAATAAAATGGAACACATTCAAAATGCAATTGTACTGGAACATGTTTGATGCAAGTGTGTGTGTTTGTGTGTGCAAAGAGGTGGCTAACACATGAACGCCATTTTGCGAACATTTGTAATGAATACGTATTTTGTGATTATTGCTACGTCCCATTTTCCCTATGTACGACGACTTTTAGGACATCACCTACATCACAAGCAAGCAAGCCTTTTCTGTGCTCTCTCCCTAAAACATTACAACGCACAGCTACTCACAGAATGTCACTTGCTCGTAAGCCTCCGAGTGCAGCTCTGTTTCAGAATGAGCTGGAGTTCATGTTACCTCCTTGTGGTTTCACAACTACTTTCGCAAGTGCTATTTGTTGTAGCTAGCCTTTCTTTGCTGTCTCTATTGTCCAGTAAGCTCCGCCTGCTCTGCGAGGCAAAGTCAGAACGCACGCTCTACTTGCTAGGGTCCAAACTGGAATGTTCCTAGCAGGGTTGCCAACAAGCCTGCATCAAGTGGCACTTGGCACGAGCACTGCCTGGTCCAGAGAAAGTAGCTCTGGCACTAAGGATAAGTAAAGGGCTCGCGGGCAACAGCAGTGTTGCCAACACACATGCCTGGTATTGCCTTATCAAATAACTTCCCTACACATAACGTTTTTTNAACAAGAGATACGTGAATGTCCGCAGACACGTAAAACAAAGCATGACTGTCAAGGAACTTCTACAAAGGGTCCACAGAAAAGCACGCATGCTATTACCTTTATAAACAGGTATCAACAGATCAAGTATATAGCTTACTCCGAAAAACGACCCTGCTGAGAGCCTTGAATTTGTTAATGAGCTCAAAACAAACTCGGCGGGAAAAAGATACTTCACGGCTGAGATCCTCTTTACACTGATAAAGCCAATTTTTACACAATCAGCAGTGAAGTCAATCGTCAAATACAAAATGAGCTTGGCGTGGTGCACAATATGGAGCAACAGAATTTTTTGACCTGTTTTAATGAACAGAAATTTTACTGCTAATCTACTTATCCACACTACAGAATAACATTATGCGCTCTTACTTAAAATAAATATTGATAGTCTCCATCCCATTCTTAACATGATGGGGCTCCTTATATCAGCATAGAGCAATGGTGGGATCAAGTTTCCACATTTTGTGGATTGATTGCCATGGCTTGTAGAATGCCCTGACCTTTCCCCAATTGATTTCTTCTTGGGGTTACGCACAAGAAAAACACTAGAAATAATAATAATAAAATGGAACACATTCAAAATGCAATTGTACTGGAACATGTTTGATGCAAGTGTGTTTGTTTGTGTGTGTGCAAAGAGGTAGCTAACACATGAATGCTATTTTGTGAACATTTGTAATGAATACATATTTTGTGATTATTGCTACGTCCCATTTTCCCTATGTACGACGACTTTTAGGACATCACCTACATCACAAGCAAGCCTTTTCTGTGCTCTCTCCCTAAAACATTACAACGCACAGCTACTCACAGAATGTCACTTGCTCGCAAGCCTCCGAGTGCAGCTCTGTTTCAGAATGAGCTGGAGTTCATGTTACCTCCTTGTGGTTTCACACTACTTTCGCAAGTGCTATTAGTTGTAGCTAGCCTTTCTTTGCTGTCTCTATTGTCCAGTAAGCTCCGCCTGCTCTGCGAGGCAAAGTCAGAACACACGCTCTACTTGCTAGGGTCCAAACTGGAATGTTCCTAGCAGGGTTGCCAACAAGCCTGCATCAAGAGGCACTTGGCACGAGCACTGCCTGGACCAGAGAACGTAGCTCTGGCACTAAGGATAAGTAAAGGGCTTGTGGGCAACAGCAGTGTTGCCAACACACATGCCTGGTATTGCCTTATCAAATAACTTCCCTACACATAACGTTTTTTTTTTTTAAATTGAACAAACTATATGTAAATTGTCTGCAACATTTTCCTGCAACATTGGCTAACAGGAGTCACTTCAAGCCTTCTTCCTCCAAATTTATCCATCCACCCTGCCTTTCCCTAACCTTGGCAACAAGCACCTCGAGCGGGGCATATCCGCCGACGTGTGCACGCGTGTGGGAGATGTGGACGAGCAACTCTACAGCATTCTTCACTCTGAATCACTGTGAAGTACGCTGTCATGAATGTAATGACGACAGTGATGACATTCCTCTCACGTGGCAGATGCCAGAGCCTGGAGATCCCCTATCCGCCACCTGGGGACGCGACGAGTTGCAGAATAGCCTCTCCTGTGGAAATGGTTCTGAAAATACTAGCCAGTAGTGCTTCACCCACAAATATAACTCGGGCTCGAAATTTTTTTTAGTTCACCAATTACGTTCATTANCCTGGGGACGCGACGAGTTGCAGAATAGCCTCTCCTGTGGAAATGGTTCTGAAAATACTAGCCAGTAGTGCTTCACCTACAAATATAACTCGGGCTCGAAATTTTTTTTAGTTCACCAATTACGTTCATTATTTTTTTTTTTGTGGTTATTCAACAAGAAATAAGTTTATTTTATCACTATTTAATTTGTAAATATATTACTAATATTTGACAATATCTATACATTACTAACACTTTTGTGGATTACATTTTAGATACTGTTTAAATTATGAAATTGGTAATCACACAATTCTCTAAATTTTTTAAAAGACAGAATATGTTAATAAAATATGTTTTTTGATGTGTGTTGCCAAATATATCTCAGTAGAACATCTACAAATGCACAAAACTTGATTATAATTAGGAAACAAAACCATTCTTGAGTTGGGGTGGGCTCGCACACTGTCTGTGGTGAGATAATAGCAAACTGTTATTTCTATCACGCGCCGAGTGTTCAGCCTTCACATGGCATCTACAAGCGGCAAGAACCAAACTGTGCACCCTGGGTGAACATTTTATTTTAAATATCTTATATTTGTACTGATAACACCATATTATTAATTTTAAAATAATAATATATTTTATAGTATATGTAATGATATCTTTGCAAATTTGCTTTATTGTTGCTCCTTTCCCCCTGCCGGCATTATCAGTCTGTGTTTCACCTCCTGGCGTCACCGGACAAGAACGTTCATCACCGTCTAAAGTTATACAAAAAAGTAACGCCCATTAGTTAAAAATGTTGCCTCTGTACCACATATACTGTTCTTATGCAGTTAAGTACAATCTGTTTATGTTTGCGAGTTTGTTCATAGAGTATACAAACAGCAATACTAAACGTAAACTCTACAGCTATTCAGTGTAAAATTTATCTAGTTACATTTACTGTATTTATTTACTCACATAATGTCCACACTTATTTGGCCACATTTCTGCCCAAAATAATCGGGTGTAACATTACGCAATCAAGTCACGATTTTTTTTTTATTTAACATGTTTTATATGAAATTAAAGGTAAATGTATTCATTTTTAATACGTTCCTTTTGGTCGTCACTTGCTACGATAAGAGTAAAAATGTTAAGTGTTGCTGCAAACTCGGCCACGACCAGCTCGACTTGCACGGGGTCGCACCGCACCGCTGTGTGCGTGCTGGCCAGAGCAGAGAACTGACTACGGTGCAATAGCTGCTCAGCCTGCAACAGTGCAGCGACATCACGTCTGCAGATCACCCACTATAACTACAACCCTCTTCTCCTGTAACAGGTTTCCACAACTAAATGTATACAAATGTGGTGAATGGAGAGGTGGCAGATGCAGTGTCCGAGAGAAAATCAATCCACCACGTTTGATGTGTGCTGAAGGGGAAAAGAGCAGATGTGTTTTGGGTGTGAGAAAGAAAGAAATTGTAACAAAAACAGAGCAAGGTCATAGACAGTGAAGACAGATGACTTGTGAAATCCTCATTTCACTTCCTGTCATACTTGAGCAGTATTCTGAAAGGAACCCTGTCGTAAATGTTTTCATTTTTTGTCTGCAAACAGTTACGTAAAGACATCAGAAGAATGTCGACGGCTCAAAGTGAAATATTTTAGGGTGTTTTGGCAGGAATTGAAAATCTTAACGTTAAAGTGAAAGATATGTTGATGTAAAGTATGTTGTAACGGAATTTTACCGTATTTGGTATTTAAGTATTTGGTTTCTTGTATGTAACAAAACTTAATAAAATACTAAATTATTAAATTGCAACGATTGCTGAACAAGTGACTATCGATGGGTCTGCTAAATACTAACATACTGAATGGTCAATTCGAACACAGCCTAGCACACACACACGAACTGTGCTACACAAAATGCGACTGATATGACAGGGCCATCGCACCTCTCTAGCTAGTCTTGCTGGCCAATACAGTTCACTGAGGCTACTTGTTCAGATGAGTGCAGGAAGCGGTGTTTATAACAGAGGGCAGCTGAACTTCAGTTCCTGATAACGCCACCGAGTATTCTCAATGACCTCCTAAACAATTAACTGTGAAAATACAGAACTTGGCAAGTGGCCACAGATCAATTGTTCTTTTAGAATACAAAACCATAGTGAAATTTATGTTCAGGTGCATTTCACGTATGTAATTATTGTGCAGGCAAACACAGATTATAACATCTGTTACTTGACAGGTGCTTTTCTGTTAGAGGGACATTTCCAGTACCTACTTCACTCTTGCCATGGTGAAGAGATGACAGACAAACACCAACATCACATACTACCACGTTCCGGAAGTACACTATGCACGGCGTACGAACCAACCGCGACCAAGTCGTACTGGCAACGTGATTCTCGTTGTCTAACTTCCAGTTGCAACCTACGAGCCCTATGCACACAGACAGACTACTAGTGATCAAGTGTAACGGCATTGCGTTAAGAAAGATGGGTACTCCAACATCTGTGTTTATACACTACTGTACTTCTCCTCAAGCCATACAATGAGCTATGAAAGAAAATAACGGAATGAAATAAGATAACCAATAGCGAGTTTTCTTTCTGGAATTTGAAAACTGTTTATATTACTTGGTATTCGTTCCTCCAGCACCTGAACCCCATTTACTTCCCTCAGCTGTAGAAAATGACCGTACTCATGGCGAAACTTAATAGAGGCGCTTCCTGCTACTTGCCTGCTCGGGTGTTGGCGGTCGCCGCAGCGGAGTGCACTTGTTAAAGCACAGCACTATACTTGACGTCTTGCCGACTATCATCGCACAGCGACACGTTACCTTGAGGAATGGCGGAGTGCAATACGGGCAGACGGCAGGTGGCCAAGTGTGGACTACACAATCTCTAACTTTGCTTAATAAGCTGGAGATATTTGAAGTTGACGAGCGCATGTCGACAGTACCACTTTCCCGCAAGTTTCTAACAAATGAACTTTTAGCACATTCTGTAACTGAGCCAGCAGGCTCGTTTATTTATGAATATCAAGATAAATATTACCATTATCTGTACGAGAGATGCACATTTTCAAAACATGGTTTGATTTCAATCTTTTATTACTAAAGACATTCGACTTTGAAAGTGAAAGAACTGCTACTGGGTAAAAGAAGAAACCAGACAAGCGAGAGGCATTTCAAACCTCGACTACATTATTAGTTTACAGTGGACAGTAAAATTTTACTTCCCGTGACACTACAAATCAGAAAAATAAATTACCTATAAATATCTCTACTATAAAAAACATTTACTAGTACATAATCTGCCAAATTGAAGCTGGATTGAAGATGAATCCCAGAATATCGCTCTGCACCATGCTATTTAGTTTGCAAAACTGAACACAGAGAGAGTAGCAATAGAGCACTGCGTTCTCTATGCTTTCAGAATACAAAGAAAACAATGNCCCGCAAGTTTCTAACAAATGAACTTTTAGCACATTCTGTAACTGAGCCAGCAGGCTCGTTTATTTATGAATATCAAGATAAATATTACCATTATCTGTACGAGAGATGCACATTTTCAAAACATGGTTTGATTTCAATCTTTTATTACTAAAGACATTCGACTTTGAAAGTGAAAGAACTGCTACTGGGTAAAAGAAGAAACCAGACAAGCGAGAGGCATTGCAAACCTCGACTACATTATTAGTTTACAGTGGACAGTAAAATTTTACTTCCCGTGACACTACAAATCAGAAAAATAAATTACCTATAAATATCTCTACTATATAAAACCTTTACAAGTACATAATCTGCCAAATTGAAGCTGGATTGAAGATGAATCCCAGAATATCGCTCTGCACCATGCTATTTAGTTTGCAAAACTGAACACAGAGAGAGTAGCAATAGAGCACTGCGTTCTCTATGCTTTCAGAATACAAAGAAAACAATGCATGGAAAGACGTGAGACTACGTTGCTACACGACACTCGTCTGTTTAGTACCTTACGCTATTTACAGTTTGGCTGCTTGGACTCAGGCCTCGTACGTCCCAACACAATCACTCTTCTCTGTCCGCGCATGCAATATCCATAGTATTCCCAACATCTACTATTAAATAACTCTGTAACAATCTAACTTTACGAGTAAAATTCTGCATCCTACATCACAGCTCCTGTTCTCACTTGATCATCCAGTTTCTATCAACTACATCAACTGGCTCTCTCAAAAAAGTTCAACATTCAAGTCCCGAAAATATAATTTAAGTACATACTACAATAACCACCAGACGATTTCTGCATCATCTGAAAAGCTCTATATTTTGCACCAAATGTATCCACAAACGTATTCGTGATGAGATGGTGCTAATGTCGCACAGCGCATAAACACCGCGATTACTTTTCGTATGTTTCTAGCAAAAGAAAAATACTGTAACTATTTTAATCTTTAAATATGCTGATAACAAATTAAATTCTTAAAAATAATTTATCAAAACACTTTGTTAAATTTTATATACACACACACACTCAATGCACAACAAGAATTAAATAATNAATGTATCCACAAACGTATTCGTGATGAGATGGTGCTAATGTCGCACAGCGCATAAACACCGCGATTACTTTTCGTAGGTTTCTAGCAAAAGAAAAATACTGTAACTATTTTAATCTTTAAATATGCTGATAACAAATTAAATTCTTAAAAATAATTTATCAAAACACTTTTTTAAATTTTATATACACACACACACTCAATGCACAACAAGAATTAAATAATTTTTTTTTTAAACTCATGGTACTATTATTTTCAATACAATTAAATATCTCAGCAATCAACTATCAAGATTCACACTAGCATACATACATACAAATATAACGACTGAAACTGACAATAAATAAATCTTATGTCATAACATGTTAATAGAGGCATAATGGAATTTAAATCAGACTGCTGCAGTGATCCTTACAAACTTGATCTGCTCAATCCTTACCCTGTTCAACCCTGACCAATCACGTCGCCTGCAGACTTCATTGTTTTACTAAAATAACAACCATGTTACAGAAAACATTTTGTACGATTTATACAGAGAATCCACACTAACACCTAAACTGAAACAAAGATGTAAATAAATAAATAAATAATGTCTGCTAAATATACACATCACTGCATACCTCATTATAAATGTCCTACATCTAATATCTTGATGCTAGTCGGCCAAGCAGACGAGTGGAACTCTGTTCAAACATTATACTTACATCATTATTACAATACGTAATTATATTATTGGAAATGCAGGTACTAGCACATGAGCATAACTCACGGTTTCTTTGCCTCTCTAAATATGAACACAGCCTTTGATAATTTATCAGACATAATATTTACACAGTAAAAACAGAACATTCCTACTTCAAGAGCAACGCTTCACTAGCAGTGTACGAAAGGATATTCCATCTCTCCTTAACAGTGCAGAAATGTCAAGGTATTCAAATAATATCAAAACAAAGTTATTGCAGTGTTTGACAGTTGAGAATGAATGGTGCAAATATGAGGCACGATGAAGCGCTCTCTAACTGTTAAAATATTCAGACTACAATGAAGGCTTGGGCAGCTCATCTTTAAAATGTACAATATCGTGCTTCAAGTGTTAAAAGGTGCTTTTATTGCCTAATACAGCCCATTCGAGAAAAGCTTTCGGGTTTAATTTTTTAAACATACTACGAGTAAATGTAAATACGAGTAAGGATGCATGAGTAGGGGTCCATAATGTTAAAAGTTTTCCCACGAGGTGAAATACGTCTCTTCGCTGTGNACGAGTAAGGATGCATGAGTAGGGGTCCATAATGTTAAAAGTTTTCCCACGAGGTGAAATACGTCTCTTCGCTGTGTGCTGGAAGGACAGCAGTTTCATTTTGTTTGTTGGTGCTTGATCTGTCGTTGCTACAGTCTACGATAAACGTGGAGGGTTCCTCTCCCCGCCGTGTGGTCGCCGCAACACACCAGCGAGTAACAGTTTGCAGTCTGGTGAGAGAAGATTGTCAAGGTTTCGGCAGTACCGAGCTCTGTTACCTGCGAGCATCTAGCATGCCAACTACATGGCTAATGTGTTTCCCGTGGCTACCAACCTGAAACAATAAGTACAACAGCTCCAACACGGTCTACAACTATTCCTCCTTCACCAACACAACTGTGTTACATCTACTTGCAACACACTGTAATGGTAACAGAAAATTAGCGCCATATCTTAACTCGTCGTAGCTGTAATACAGTCAAACATCAATTTTACACACTCTCATTGTCCCCCGAAATTTGTCAGTACGACCGAGTTGTTGTATGAACTGATGCAACTAAACTTTGACCCACGTGGGCCCCCTAAATGTGAATATTGCATCCAAACAGCACATTTTGATAACTGGATACGTAAAGTCATGTTCACAAGTCTCCAACAGAAAAATTATGCACTTTTATTAATGAAAAGTAAAAGTACATATTAGGGTAATGTATTCTGAGTAAAATGTTATCCCAGTTATGCAGAAAAGATTACAGAGCGAGCTAAAAATAATGAAAAAGCAGACTGCAAGTAACACACATGGCTTACACAACAGCTGTGAAACGGCCGGCAAATACATTTCCTACGAGGAAATGCAACCTTTTATAGTGTTTTGATTGATGAAATATAATTTAATTTAATAGGGTGACGTATTCTGATGCAGTGTTCCAATTTGTTTAAAGTTTCGCTTTTTGTAATTTGTATTTAGCATTTTGCAAGGTTTGAGTCAGAACACTACAACATTCAACTACCTTACATGCCACTGTTCACAATTAAGTAAGCATTTTTGAAATCAACGTATGGAAATATGTCCCTGCCCCTACCTGCATACAGTTTAACACATACACTGATTGGCACGCACCCAGTAGTTGGTAAAGACAAAGGTAAGGTGGCCACGCGTGTATTAAGAAAACAAAGCAGCACACATCCAGTGTACGATAACAAGCATGCAAGCAGACGCGATCTCACTACTGCGGGCTGCGTGAAGAAGACCCTCTTGCCTGCCTGCGCGGCTACGAGCGACAGAAAGTAAACTGCAGAGCCCCGGGAAATATAAAACCATTAAAATCCACGCAATTATTANACAGAAAGTAAACTGCAGAGCCCCGGGAAATATAAAACCATTAAAATCCACGCAATTATTATCTTAAAACACTATAACATTAATTAACCAAGGGTTCCCCAAAATGGTTAAATATAATTAACATCAAACGCAAAAGACTTGAAATAAACAAAATACTTATTTAGGAAATTTGCAAACTTTTAAAAAATGGCACAGAAGCTAACAGTATGAGAGAGTGAGAGAGAGTGCGCGAGAGGCAGTACGTCACCTGCTATTTGGCGCGCTGCTGCAGCAAGCCACACTGTCTGGACAGCGCTACTTTCGGGGGGCAGCCGCTGACAGGGCCGACTGCTTCCCGCTTTCTGCTGCCAATGCTCGTTCTCTCTGCAATCTGCACGCACCACCACCATCATTATACATGCCATCAAGTCATCATTTACAGTACTTCACAGGTACAGATTTCACTAAGTCACTCTCAGCAACAATAAGAAAAAAAAAAAAAAAAAAAAAAATTGAAGGAAAAAATCTTACAAAAATGTATGAAGTTTAGATTAAAATTCAATAGAAAAATTATGTTTGCATGTGATAAAATGTACAATTTGAAATGCTGTATATATATAACTGTGGTGGAGGTGTTTGGCGTGTGTCACCGTAACGCAATGTGAGCTGGCTGTTGAGATACGGCACTGCGACCACCCATCTGCAGACTCCTGCCAAGAAAGGGTGAGTGCGAGGATGAAGCACTGGTTGCTAGGCAACCATCTTACAGCTCACTCCCACGTAAGGGGTGGAAACCAGGTCTCGCTTCATCATTCTGAGTTCAGCAGAGGCCAACCAAAGCTTATTTCTCTACACAGGATACNGGTGGAAACCAGGTCTCGCTTCATCATTCTGAGTTCAGCAGAGGCCAACCAAAGCTTATTTCTCTACACAGGATACATACACGCATATGTAGCAATGGACTCCGCATGTGCATGGAGATCGTATATAAAGGGCTATACAGTATTTTTACTTGAACAATGTCTGCCTTTTAAAGTAATTAATAATATTTTATTAAAAGAAAAACACTTTTTGATACAGAGAGAAATAAATANCAATGTCTGCCTTTTAAAGTAATTAATAATATTTTATTAAAAGAAAAACACTTTTTGATACAGAGAGAAATAAATATTATTAACATACGTTCCTTTACAACATACAAAAATTAATAGTTCTAAACCGCATCCTCTGATTTTTACCGTATTATTACTTTTGCACTTTTTATGAGACCCATGGCACTCTGGCTCGGTGCTTACACATTATTTGGTGACAACGTGAAATATATAGAAGTCCAGGATATCAGTATTCAGAAGATGTGCACTTATAAATAATTATTTCAATAACAAATCCTCTAATTTTCCAACGAGAAGACACTGAAAAATGGACTTTGTGTTTGATAAACTGTGTTGCTCCATGTTTGAATATTTTAGTGACAGGAGGAAGTGAAGTATACACTTCTGGAGTATTGTTTCATTTGGAAGATGTCCAACTAATGAATTAAATTAAAATTTNGGAGGAAGTGAAGTATACACTTCTGGAGTATTGTTTCATTTGGAAGATGTCCAACTAATGAATTAAATTAAAATTTCATTAAAAAATTGGTTGGCTTGATGCCAGAGACTAAGAAATGTGGGTTTTATAGGTAAAAATGTGTGCAAAGTAATTTCTGAATATTTTTACATGACAAAATTTGTCAGTTTAAATTTTATNGTTTTATAGGTAAAAATGTGTGCAAAGTAATTTCTGAATATTTTTACATGACAAAATTTGTCAGTTTAAATTTTATGAGCATAGCGATTATACAAAGTAATTCTTTGGAACCCTGGCACCTCATAAATTAATGGGTTTAATGTACTTTCGATTAAATATTTACTATCATTTACAGCTTTAAAAAAAAGTATTCAACAAAAAAATATATATATACATATATATATATTAAATTAAATAATAAGATTTTTGTAGTATCTGCGAATGAAAAAGGTATGGTGGAATATAAAAGAGGAATGGACAAGGATTACAGAAAAATTGGCCACAGCTGCAGAAGATGTGCAGTAGAACCAACTCTATAAAAATGGAAAAATACCATGACAGAGTGATGGAATGAAAACAGTAGTGATGGAAAGAAATGTAGGTATGCAAGAAACCATTTTAATGGCAAGACATTTTTCACCTAATATGTATGAACCTCAAAAAATTAGTCACAGAATTTCAATAAAATACAAAGTTTTTAAACTTTGTATTAAAACTATGTGAAAGTTTTATGTTAATAACAGTCTTACTTGACAATTGTACTGACTGCAAAAGACGAGGAGGTTCTTTCCTTTCATACGATCCCTTGGAATGGCCGGTACGAACCAGCTTAAGGCAGCATGAATGACAATTTACAATTTTACCTGAACAACAGGACTGATTTGTGCACAGTACTATTTCCAAGAAATGCCTACAACATATACCATTTCTTCATTACAACACTATACATAGTTATGGATTACATTATAGAAAGAAGACAGAATGCACAAGTACTCACAGGTGGGTACTCGTATATACACACACACACAAACAAAAGTAAGATGAACACATTTTGTACGCGGATGCGTGGTCACGCAACGCTTTACTGGCTACGCCAGCTTCATCAGGTGGCGACCGGTGGCACACTGCAGTCTCGTGAGCGGTAGTTAGTTAGCAGTGAACCTAGCGGCCAGGAGACAAACTTGGGCGAGGCGGGAAATTTGAAGTGTGGTGGAGGGGTTATCGTATGTTTACGCCAGGTGGCTGTCTGGATCTGGTGATGTATTGGTGCGCCAGTTCCCAACCTCGCAGTTCTGCGCTATTATTAGAAGGAGGTAGGGCCCTCACTACTCTGGTTGTGTAAGAGGAGTCAAAGTTCTGGTTGTGAGATGCTGCATGTGCTGCAACTGGCTTCCCCTGCAAATATACATTTGCCCCAGCTACGGCTTGCTTGGTGTCTGCTCTATGGCCATTCATTCTGTGTCTGGGAGTGTTGTTAGTAGGGCCGATGTACTCTGCATTGCAGTGAACGATCTCTACCTAGTAGATAAGGTTTTCTTGCACACAGTTGTAGCTGCCCTGGATAGGGTAAGTCTGATTGGCGAGTCTGCTGTTGAAGGAGATGGAAGACCGGTGTATAGCACAAGAGCTGCAACGTGGGCTATTGCAAGGATGATACCCCCTGGGGGTGGTGATGTTACTGACTGTGGAACCGGGTGGTAATTTGATGCATCACTGTCTATTGTTTACGAGTTATTCTCTCACTATACACAGTTAAAAACTGCATCAACAATAGACCTATTACCACAAACATTGTCATAACGTATNAGTTATTCTCTCACTATACACAGTTAAAAACTGCATCAACAATAGACCTATTACCACAAACATTGTCATAACGTATTAAAGATATCCCGGCAAGTATATTGTTCAACTACATATTCTAGCTAACTTTACCTGTGAATTACAGAAAGCTGTTCAACCGTTTACACATCAACATACAATACCATCGTGAGCAGCTAAGGCTGACATACAGCGATATTCTCTTCGTCATACTGCCCACGATGACTTGCATCTCTGCAGTGCAGTAAAGCAGACAAGAATGAGCAAAGAGAGCGTATCAACAGACAGGCACTAGTCAAGTGGGTTTCCACTCTATGTGGAGTGGCACTACATTGTATAACATGTCACTACATTGTATAACATGTCACTACATTGTATAACATGGCACTACATTATATAACATGTCACTACATTGTCCTTGCACGTGTTGTGACTAGGCGACTGTTGTAAAAAAGCCAGGCCAAATAAAGTGAGGTGCGTACCGAAAATGGCTAAAGATGGGTCGACTGCAACAAATGCAGATATTTGCCTGCAGGCAAAACAAGACAGCTACGAGAATTGGCAACTGCAGGTGTCTTAGTGTAGTAGCAGGTTCCTCAAATGCAACAAGGCACAACTCCTGCTGAAGTGCTCACATTTTCTCTTTCCTGTCCCACATGCATGGATGAACATGGTTTTCTGAGGAGCTGCACAATAATGATGATGGTGACGTAAAACCATCAATTTGGGATATACGGAGGTGGAACTCATTAAAAATATTTGTAATTGGTACGGCGTGTTTTCTCGCAAGATATACTGGCCATTTAACTCCACTTTTCACCTATTGCTACTTGCTACCTGGAGTAGCTAAAAATATAGCTAAAACCCTAAATAGGGGATGTGAAGCTAGGATTTTTATTCTTCTGCAACACAGCGGCCAAACATCACTTTCATTAGGATAAGAGTGATGAGGTAACTNAGTTATTCTCTCACTATACACAGTTAAAAACTGCATCAACAATAGACCTATTACCACAAACATTGTCATAACGTATGAAAGATATCCCGGCAAGTATATTGTTCAACTACATATTCTAGCTAACTTTACCTGTGAATTACAGAAAGCTGTTCAACCGTTTACACATCAACATACAATACCATCGTGAGCAGCTAAGGCTGACATACAGCGATATTCTCTTCGTCATACTGCCCACGATGACTTGCATCTCTGCAGTGCAGTAAAGCAGACAAGAATGAGCAAAGAGAGCGTATCAACAGACAGGCACTAGTCAAGTGGGTTTCCACTCTATGTGGAGTGGCACTACATTGTATAACATGTCACTACATTGTATAACATGTCACTACATTGTATAACATGGCACTACATTATATAACATGTCACTACATTGTCCTTGCACGTGTTGTGACTAGGCGACTGTTGTAAAAAAGCCAGGCCAAATAAAGTGAGGTGCGTACCGAAAATGGCTAAAGATGGGTCGACTGCAACAAATGCAGATATTTGCCTGCAGGCAAAACAAGACAGCTACGAGAATTGGCAACTGCAGGTGTCTTAGTGTAGTAGCAGGTTCCTCAAATGCAACAAGGCACAACTCCTGCTGAAGTGCTCACATTTTCTCTTTCCTGTCCCACATGCATGGATGAACATGGTTTTCTGAGGAGCTGCACAATAATGATGATGGTGACGTAAAACCATCAATTTGGGATATACGGAGGTGGAACTCATTAAAAATATTTGTAATTTGTACGGCGTGTTTTCTCACAAGATATACTGGCCATTTAACTCCACTTTTCACCTATTGCTACTTGCTACCTGGAGTAGCTAAAAATATAGCTAAAACCCTAAATAGGGGATGTAAAGCTAGGATTTTTATTCTTCTGCAACACAGCGGCCAAACATCACTTTCATTAGGATAAGAGTGATGAGGTAACTNAAAGCTAGGATTTTTATTCTTCTGCAACACAGCGGCCAAACATCACTTTCATTAGGATAAGAGTGATGAGGTAACTTTTCTTCCCTGGCCTTGAAGGTCGCATGAAGTAGCTTCTGTTATCTTTAACGGCAGAGATACAACAAGGAATTGCCTGTATGAACTGAAGATGGAGTCGGTCGCCAAAACCCACCACGCCGCGTTGCCACGTGCAAGCACCGGCTTGCAGGAATGCCGTCTGCCAAGTCACAAGGGCGAGCGTGTGCAGTGTTGGTGCAGTGCTTTCCCGCTGAACGTATCTTCACTATTACCGTACTACACAGTCTACAAGGAGGAAGGAACTTATCACACACCTATTACATTATTTAAACGTGTACCTACGTTAAACTACGTTGCAGTCTTATAGCAAGCAAAATGTAAATAATATTACTGCGTTGGCATGCACTCACCATGTGTGTCGTTTCAACATCCCACAAGCTGGTGGAGCATTACAAACAAAAGCCAATGGTTAGATATAGTTTCAGACACAGTTAACATACACAGTATCTACACGTATGCCCAATATATAGAAGAAACAGTCTGAAACAATAACGGCAATACACACGGCTGCTGTAACAAAGCAACTTACTGATCCATTAACACAAAACTCCCACACACTGTCCGCAAATAAAAGTCTCATTGAAAATTACAAGTATTTACTAATGTGAATGTGACAAGAATGCAACAGTTCTCTTGCAGATTATAAGAATGTACATGTGAGATGATGGAAATGTGATGAGATGTGACTGAGGACGTACCAGCGCAGTAAGACGCAAGTGTGGGAGCTGGTCTACGCACTCTGTTGCTCCTGCACGCCTCGCATGGTGTCCAACACGACCGGCACCACGCAAGTCTCTCCGCACAGTGCTGCCATCCTAATTATCCTACATCAGCGGTTCACAGCTCNAACACGACCGGCACCACGCAAGTCTCTCCGCACAGTGCTGCCATCCTAATTATCCTACATCAGCGGTTCACAGCTCTATCAACTCGGATGCCTTTTTACCAATATGTATTTCGTCAATTCTAGTCCACCATCAATTCTAAGGGACACCTAAGTTTTCAGGGAAAATCCTGGGAAAGAATCACTGGTTTACTTATGATGAAGCCACAAGTTGAACCNAGGGACACCTAAGTTTTCAGGGAAAATCCTGGGAAAGAATCACTGGTTTACTTATGATGAAGCCACAAGTTGAACCACTGGCTTAGGTAGAAAAATTTCAGTACCAAGTTTACTTTCACCTTCATTTGAGATTGTCTGTCCTTAAAATAAACATTTTTCACTCTGCCAAAAGAGAATATATAAACATAACATTGCATTCTATGCATTTCTTCAAAAGCCAAAATTTGATTTGTCAACTTCAAATATCTAACCCGCTGCTATATGTATATGTTCTGAAAAATAATCATATTTTGTTTTAAAGAAGTAAAACAATGCACACATTTTTCTGTCACTTTTATGAAGCATTGCGTTTCAAATCCAATGATAAACAAGAAATGGCATGGCTGATTTTGTTTTTCACGACCGAGCATCTTGTACATATTGTATAGAGTACAGACTGNATAAACAAGAAATGGCATGGCTGATTTTGTTTTTCACGACCGAGCATCTTGTACATATTGTATAGAGTACAGACTGGATAGATCCAAATGTCTATTGTAGTCGTAAGTTTTGTATTGAATACACAATCACAGAGTAAACAACCCCTATTTATTTTCCAATATTAATAATGGCATTTTTTAAGGCATATTTGCAAACTGCAATTAAATTTTTTGAATGACACCATTCACGGATTACATTTTTATTTTTGGTAAAGCAGTCTTATGTCCGATGTACGTTTCTCAAAGTAAACAAAATGATCGTGGCTTGTTAGCTTAGCTTTCATTCCTGTCCTTTTACATATTTTTTGTAGACTAGCGACCTTCTTGTAACCGTAACCTAGTTTTGTAATATGTTGTAGTGAGCTATAATTTTGTATAATGTTAAACAATTTTTTTTGCTGCTTTGATGTACCGGGCATAAAGTAAATCTCACTTAACAGTAAGTCTATTTATCTTATTGCAAACAAAACTTTTCCAGGCAGCAGTTTTCTCTCAAACACTTTAGTGACAAATGTCTGCTTACAGTATGATAAATGAAAATATTGGTTTACAGGTATGGGATCGGTAAAATCCTAAATATCGGAACCTTCATCGGTATCAGGTTTTTTCAGTATCGGGCCATCACTACATGCACCTGCCTGATTTGCTGGCACTGAATTTGCAGTTGTTTTCTGGAGGATGTGTTTCACAATATGGAGCAGGTATGCAATATTTTTTGTTGCAAAATTATTGCAGAAAACCTTATTCCACATCTTGTATCAATTCCAACTTTTACGAACCATTTCACCAAGTACGTACACCTTACTTAAATCATTTTGAGACCAACACATTTTTTAAAAACTTATCTACCTTATTTTAAAATTCGGAAAAAAATTGTTTAATTCATTTAAATATACGTAATACAGTCAACAATTGTGTGGATGTCACATTGTATAGCTGCCTACACTTACGATGCCATTCCATGAACTTATTAAACGTTGCCGAGATGTGTGGCTGCCTACACTCAGAGTACCACAAGTCCATTGTGGTATTATAGTATGAATGGCACAGCCGTAAAAATTGAAAACAATGATTTCAAAAAACAAATATCAAATAACACAAAAAAATGTAATTCAGGCCCAAAATTAATGGAACTTAATGTTCTAAGCAACACCTTTGTTTTTCAAAAATATTTTAGGGAAAAATATGTGGCTTAGGATCGAGTAAATGCTGTACTTTCTGTAATAAAAAAACTATATTAAAATGTTTGATGCGTGACAGCCAGGAAAGCGGGATGTCACATCAAGAGGGTTTTTTATTTCTGCGTAAGTCAGGTGTGCAGGTTCCAGGCCGACTCTACTGAGGAGTCGTCAGTACTATTTGACGACGACCTCGCACTGGTCCCTTGAAGAGAGTCGGGCGTGTAGGTCGCAGGCTGGGCATAAAGCCTGTGATTGCGAAGCGATGCCTCCGGGGGGCTGGGGCAAGGGTTATGGTTGGCTTACCACTAGAGCCCGTACCTCAGGACTGTCGTCTGCTGGAGATGGTGGATGGGGAGGAAATCCCCCGTTCGGTCCCATGGATTCTGGTTGGCTCTGATGTCACGGCCGTTGTCTCGCTGGGCTGGTCTGCTGTTGGGTCTATCCCAAGTCGCAGTCAGCGCAGTAGTTCCACTGCAGGATGTGTAGCTCCGGGAACCCCAAGGGCCAAAGAGGTTGGCGGGGAGGGTTAGCGAAGTAAGGCTTCACTAGATGTCGGGTCGCCTGTGCTCTTTCCCACGGGGCCCAAGCAGCTGAAGGCTGGTATGTGCTGATTACCAACGGGTGACGATATGCGAGGACAGCAGCTGTCCTCCGGACACACCTCCTGCTTCCTACGTTCACCACTGTAGAGGGCGGCAGGCAACACTCCCCTAGCTAGCCAGTAAACCACAAGTGCCTGGGTCAATCCTTGTCAGGCCTGGCACCCCCACCAGTGAGTTCATACGCTCTGGAAGGAGTGGGCTAGCCGACTTGGTTGGCCCAGATGCTGCAAGAAGACAACTGTTACTTTCCTCATACTCTGAATTAATGCATCTTGTCGACGACCTCACCACAGCCTGGCCTCAGCCACTGCCTTACACCCTTGTCCAAGTGTACAAACTTACAGCTGACAGACGATACTGGTGGCATACGCCTGCGGCAAAGCACGTCGAACCCTGGGTACGTGCAGCGCAGCGGAAGATCCCTCCAACTACCTGCAGGTGAGTTTGACCACCACATGTGCCATTGCACCTCCTACTGGGCAGAGGCAGTATTTTCTCACATCATGCCCTCGGTAAAGCTGTTAAAGCCAGTTACATCCAGCTACACGTAACTGATACCCAATTGCTGACAATCCACACTCGAGCAACCTCGAGTAATCTGTGCAAGCCTCATCTTAGTCAAAGCTCCCACAGAGATATCAAAATGTGCAACTCCAAGAGTTATAATGTGTTCCAGAGCTGCCTACACTCAAGACAGGTACAACCAAGTTGCAGCTGTGACGAGAGACCCACGTGGCAGGAGGCATCGGGAAGTGCGCTAATCGCCCACCAACCATGAAACTGTAGCTGCCCTGCCTGTTTATCACAGTTGCGCAGGCAGGTCGAGCAACATCGACTGCCTCAACACTGAATGCACGTACACACGTCGTGGGAGAACTTACTTGTTCTTGGACTGGCGCATGAATTGCTGGATCTTGCGGGCCGCCTGGTGCTGTCGTCGCTGCGAGTACGTGCGCCTGTCAACACAAAGTCCAAGTCTCACTTTGTGACACCATTACGGCTGCAATAACAACCCACAACCTCACATGCACTAACACACTTCATACATTAACATCAACATCATCTCTCTCCCGCTCATTTTCTCAATTATGTTCAAATTCCTCTATCAGAAAGAGGAAAAACAGGGAAATGAATAACTGTCGAGTGCTGGTTCAGTTGTAATTAACTGCCACTCAGGCGTACATTGACAATCATAGCCCTATAGCTGGGTGATGCTGAAATGTGTTTTGTTTACAACATTCTGGCAATAAATTTATTGTGTAGTAAAAATTACTTTTCTTTTTACATAGTAACTTTTGTTTTAGCAAATTAACAATAACAATTATTAAAAAGAACTTATAGAAGGGGACATCATTNGGTGATGCTGAAATGTGTTTTGTTTACAACATTCTGGCAATAAATTTATTGTGTAGTAAAAATTACTTTTCTTTTTAAATAGTAACTTTTGTTTTAGCAAATTAACAATAACAATTATTAAAAAGAACTTATAGAGGGGGACATCATTANATAACAATTATTAAAAAGAACTTATAGAAGGGGACATCATTAAAAAAAAAAAACACCCTGCCAGGCTATTATTGCTATTATCACTGATGCCATCTCCCCCACAGCCATCATTGTCTTGTGAAGTGATCTACTGATAAGCAAGCTACACACGCTGCCTCCAAGTTGCGACGTGCAGACGTAACAGGTGAGTGTAGTGAGGAGCTTCATGTGCCGTGCGTGTCCCAGCAACATGTAAATGAGGCGAACAACACACACCGGCATCAAGACTGTTCCCGTGTTACAGTCGTGGCCAGTACATTTTCACAACAACAATTACAATGGTGTCAAGCAAGAACAGATACTTAACATATTTGCTATCCACATCTGCCAGTTTTATTAATGAGAGTACATGAGGCAGCCCTACAGATGTGCAGGTCCCGTACATAGGTGTGGGTGTGAATGCAGGCAAAGAGTCTTCGTTCCTTGTAGTATGTGAAAAGACCGACTACTTAGCATGATATGTCGGATGGCAATATCGCACAAAGCAATATGAAAGACAGAGGTCAGAGAGTGCAGCTGTTGCGGAAACTATTCTGCTGCACAGACAATGTCCATCCCTGAAGTAAAGTTGTACAGCACGGCGATATCCAGGGACGAGAAGGCAACCGTGGGCGGGATTGTGCCACATCAGAGCACGAGTAGCACGGCGATATCCAGGGACGAGAAGGCAACCGTGGGCGGGATTGTGCCACATCAGAGCACGAGTAGATGACTAGGCTCTGCCGTAGCACGGCAGGCCAGTGCAAACTAACCAACGTGTGCGACTCCGCCACACACCACCAAAGCTAGGTGCATTATATACTGGAACACTCGAGACTGTTTATACAGGCCCAAAATAAGTGTAGTTTGTTCCAAATTGTTTCCCAAATTTTGTGAAACATGAAACATTAGGTTATATGAATTATGAACTTTAATTATCACAAAGCTAGCCATTAAAAATGTAACATCAAAGATGTGAGCCGACACTAACAGATTTATTGAACAGAATACCCGTCAGACAGATGACGTGATTACTCTTGCAGCTCGGAATGACATATAGAAGATGGGGAAAGCGGTAACTGTGTGAACCCATCAGAAGCAGCAATAACCGCTCCTACACAACACGGCATCGAGGAAGAGAAATTGGACGTCCGTCTGCCTCAATCTCTGCCCATGCTGCTTTGGTCCTTTGTGGCTACAGGTGCCCTGTGGCAGGTCAGCCTTGTCTGACCCTGAACCACGCACTTTCGACGGGCGAGAGGTCCAGCAAACGCGCTAGCCAAGGAAGCAGTGTGACATAGTGGTCATCCAGGAACTACTGGATGATGTGTGCCACATGCAGTTGAGCAATGTCCTGTTAGCACAGGGCTCCAGGCTGGTCCCGACAACAACACTCTCCAACACCTCTCCTCAGGTATGTAACGCTTGCTGGTTGGCATGCCAGCGATGCGAACTACGCACGAGCAGCACAAGAATCCGATGGCACCCTCTACCGTAATTCCGGGGGCTGGTACAATGCAATACTTAGCCAGGAACGTCCCACAATGCCGCCAGACACAGAAGCAACCATCATGGTACTGCAAGCAAAAGCGTGATTCATCAGAGAAGACGATGGCATGCCTTTTGTCTCTCCTGGCCTAATGCTCCACACATCGTTGCAGCTGCAGGTGGCCAGGGTGAGCAGTCAGTGGCGATGCACCATGCATGTGGACACAGGGAGCATTTTTCATTTATCATGCGAGCTGGCTGAATGATTCCACGTATGGAGAAATAGTTCATTATTGCAGATATGTAGTATGTAACTATGGCAAAAATACCAATATAATTTTTGATGGATATTTAGTGCATTCAACTACTAAACACACAGAATGAAGCAGAAGGGCTGCAAAGAAAACTTCATGCAATATAAACTTTGACAAATGTATGACACACAAAGATAAATTTCTAGGAAATATGAAAAAACAAGAAAATATGTTGCAGGCAGTATCCCCAGAATCAGATATCCACCTATGCTGCAGAAGAAGATGCTGATTTTGATACAGTGGAAGTTGCTATACGAAAACTCAATCAGGGTTCCAAGGTGGTGGTTGTAGATTCCAATACGGATTTGTTGGTTTTAGGTATTAATGGTGCCCACCCCTGAGAAAGAGAAAATGTAGTTTTGTAAATAAAGAGGTGGCAAGCATCCAACTAAAGTATTTTACAACATTGAAATGTTAGTTGAGCAAGAATGCGACTTCAGAAGACCTCTGTTAATTGCGCATGCGGCGAGTGGCTGCGGTAAAACAACATACTTTTATAGTACAAGAAAGGTAAAAGCAGTAGAAATAAAATCAACTGAANAGCGAGTGGCTGCGGTAAAACAACATACTTTTATAGTACAAGAAAGGTAAAAGCAGTAGAAATAAAATCAACTGAAGCTAAGAAGTAAGCTTTCATGTTTACAGAAGACAAAATATAGAATGGACAGATATTCCATCTTGAATGAANACTGAAGCTAAGAAGTAAGCTTTCATGTTTACAGAAGACAAAATATAGAATGGACAGATATTCCATCTTGAATGAAGCCAGATACTTCAAATTTACTATGACAAAAAAGTCAAATTTGTGAACGAATTTCAATTTGGCCAAACTACCTCCAACAACAGAAGTGTGTCACATACTAAGGGTTTATTTGCAAGTTAAGAGATGGTTGGGAAATAATTTGTCAGCTAGTGAATGAGGATAGAAGTTGGAGTCTGTAAGATAAGCTGGAGAAGAGAAAAAAGTACTTAAACCAGTTTCCACTTCAAAGACTTTCGCACCAAATNGGAGTCTGTAAGATAAGCTGGAGAAGAGAAAAAAGTACTTAAACCAGTTTCCACTTCAAAGACTTTCGCACCAAATGATCTGTTGTATTTAGTGCCACATTCTTGCAAATCTGCCAATGGAAATTATTGTAAATGTTGAAAGTCAGGTTTACNCCGGGGGCTGGTACAATGCAATACTTAGCCAGGAACGTCCCACAATGCCGCCAGACACAGAAGCAACCATCATGGTGCTGCAAGCAAAAGCGTGATTCGTCAGAGAAGACGATGGCATGCCTTTTGTCTCTCCTGGCCTAATGCTCCACACATCGTTGCAACTGCAGGTGACCAGGGTGAGCAGTCAGTGGCGACGCACCATGCATGTGGACACAGGGAGCATTTTTCATTTATCATGCGAGCTGGCTGAATGATTCCACGTATGGAGAAATAGTTCATTATTGCAGATATGTAGTATGTAACTATGGCAAAAATACCAATATAATTTTTGATGGATATTTAGTGCATTCAACTACTAAACACACAGAATGAAGCAGAAGGGCTGCAAAGAAAACTTCATGCAATATAAACTTTGACAAATGTATGAGACACAAAGATAAATTTCTAGGAAATATGTTGCAGGCAGTATCCCCAGAATCAGATATCCACCTATGCTGCAGAAGAAGATGCTGATTTTGATACAGTGGAAGTTGCTATACGAAAACTCAATCAGGGTTCCAAGGTGGTGGTTGTAGATTCCAATACGGATTTGTTGGTTTTAGGTATTAATGGTGCCCACCCCTGAGAAAGAGAAAATGTAGTTTTGTAAATAAAGAGGTGGCAAGCATCCAACTAAAGTATTTTACAACATTGAAATGTTAGTTGAGCAAGAATGTGACTTCAGAAGACCTCTGTTAATTGCGCATGCAGCGAGTGGCTGCGGTAAAACAACATACTTTTATAGTACAAGAAAGGTAAAAGCAGTAGAAATAAAATCATCTGAAGCTAAGAAGTAAGCTTTCATGTTTACAGAAGACAAAATATAGAATGGACAGATATTCCATCTTGAATGAAGCCAGATACTTCAAATTTACTATGACAAAAAAGTCAAATTTGTGAACGAATTTCAATTTGGCCAAACTACCTCCAACAACAGAAGTGTGTCACATACTAAGGGTTTATTTGCAAGTTAAGAGATGGTTGGGAAATAATTTGTCAGCTAGTGAATGAGGATAGAAGTTGGAGTCTGTAAGATAAGCTGGAGAAGAGAAAAAAGTACTTAAACCAGTTTCCACTTCAAAGACTTTCGCACCAAATGATCTGTTGTATTTAGTGCCACATTCTTGCAAATCTGCCAATGGAAATTATTGTAAATGTTGAAAGTCAGGTTTACATTATTCAGCTATGTGCGAGCAATGCAATGTTCTTTCACGTAACAAAACAGAAGCCATGGATGAAGATGAAATTGATAATGAATAAGCATGTAAATATATAACTGTACAATGTATTGAATAACTTAATCACAGGTAGTAACTGTGTTAATGAATTATTAATACGGATGATACGTAAATAATAATAAAAGCCAGGAAATAAATAACACACATAAAAAAGTGAAGAACAAAAAAAAAAAATGTAACGTCAGCTAGTGGTGGGTGGGAGGGGAGGCCCGTAATACTTTGGATGGCAACCGTACTCTTAATCACGCGTTGTTAATTAGTTAACAGTGTACATTACTTGACAGCTGCCGGTTGTCGCCAGTGAATGAATGTCTATCCTAATCATCAAAACTGAACACGTGATGTTCTTTTACAACCGAAACTACTATATCTAAACATCAACATTCACACTTCGAGAAAAATCAAATATTCGAAATTTCAAAGTATTTATATTTGACATCGAATTGAATACGAATATTCAATTATTCAAAACAGTATTCAAAAATTCGAATATTTGCACAGGCCTAGTAATAACCTATAAACTTAACTTACGGATATTACTAGGTGTGCCATAGTTTAATAAAACCTATGTTGAAAAACGTTAAAAAATATGACTTTCAGCATATAGTGCCTACATCACTACATATAAAAGTTGAGGCTTTACTCATGTACATTATAACGAGATTTTATTGTACTGGTATCAATAAGCGTCCACAGGTTAAAAACTACTTCAGTGGAAAAATTAAATTTTTCAAGGAATTTTAATTTCACCAAAACAAATACATTGTCACAGCCATAAATTTTGTATTGAAACCTGGATCGCAGTGTAAACGACAGCTAATTATTTTACAGTATCATTGAGTGCATTTTTTAAAAAAAGAATATTGCAAATATAATTTTAATTTTTAANTAAAAAAAGAATATTGCAAATATAATTCTAATTTTTAAGCTACACCATTTACGGATTGCTTTCATTTAATAATGACGATCTGTAAACTATTTTTACAAGTTTGTACATCTCCAAAAATTCTACAATAACATGATCACTGGCAGTGCTGTTTCGCCTGCACGTAGTTCTAGCATGATCCGCTAGATAGCTGCACCGTTACTCCAAAAGTGCAGTTGCTAGACTTGCCTCCAGATGGCTGAGCTGTTAATCCATATGCAGTTGCTAGGTTTCCTGATAGATAGCGCGCTGTTGTTGCAGGTAAAGACACACAGTGTTGCAGGTAAAGACACACAGTGTCAACCTAAGTTATGTTTCAGCACACACACACACACCTGCCCAATCAGCTTATACACAAATTTTTTTTGGAGGATGTTTTTCACGTTATAGAGTATGAACGCTGTATGACTTGTTACGAAATTACTGCAGAAAAATCATATTTTGCATATGATTTCACATGCTGAACAAGTAATTTCTGTGANCGACTTGTTACGAAATTACTGCAGAAAAATCATATTTTGCATATGATTTCACATGCTGAACAAGTAATTTCTGTGACCTTAAATTGGTAGTACGTACATCTTACTTGAATCATTTTTTCTGGACCTTCAAGAATATTTTTGAAACTTATCGAACTTATTTTAAAAAGTGGAAGATTAATATTTTTATTTATTAAGTATGAATATCATGGTCATAGCAACTAAAAGAATTAGCCAAAAAAATTGATGGCACTTAATTCTAAGCCGCAACCCAGTTTTTCGAAAATATATTTGAGAAAAACGTGCGACTTGGCATTGAGTAAATACGGTATAAGGACAAGAAAATTGTTCTCTTATTTAAATTTGTGAAACCCATTCTGCATGAGGTAAACACAGAGTGCAGATGTTAATATTGAAGTGATTGATGAATTCTGGTTCTTTTTTTTCTTTAATCAAGACATTCGTTAAACACCCGTTTGTATGTGAACAGTCCAAGACTACTAACTTCTCAATAGCTGAAAATAATATTTTGAACAATGAGCTTGCCTTCAAGACTTTGGATGAAGTTAACTTCAGTGTATCATTTCAGCAGGAAGCACTTAAGTTGAAAACTTCTGAAAAACGATAACATTTTTGTAAAGGAAAGGTGTTATAAATTTCCAAAAATATTCTGTATGGAGACTGTAAAATGACTGCCATATAATCTTAAGGTATTTCATGCTATGAGTGAATTGACACCCAACGTCGTTCTGAGTTTTGTGAACTGGCCTTGTGTGCAAGCTANAAGGTATTTCATGCTATGAGTGAATTGACACCCAACGTCGTTCTGAGTTTTGTGAACTGGCCTTGTGTGCAAGCTATTCCATTGTCTTTTTATAATGTTTTCAAGTTTGTGTTAGAACTTCACAAAGCATAGTGACAAGAGTGCTTGTCGTATTTAATGATGGTAAAAAATGTGTTTATTTTTGTTCAACAATTCAATGTTTAGGTATACATATTAATTGGTCAAGATAATTTCTATTGCATTGACATGCTATTTACTGGTTTATGTAACTCATTACAGCTTGAACCACGTTCCTTCTTTTCTCTGTTAACTTCACTGAAAGCCAACGCCATGTCCTTCACACACAGCTCCTGCTACCACATCACTTCACACCTCCCACCCCTTCTCCACATGTTGGTAATTCCCCTCTGCCGCCTTACTCATACTGTGAACACGCTGCCTAATCCTCTCAAAGTCATCAAAGCCGACTCAGTGTGTACTGGACTTACAACATTTGGCTCGCATTCAGTGTCACATTTCCTTTTTCAGAGTGTTTTGAAAGTCCGAGGTGGGTCTATAATCACCGATGACTGGCGCGGACTGGTCGACCGGCCCAGGGCAGGAAGAGGAACGTGAGTCGAAGTACTCACTTGAGGCAGGAAGATGTGGGTGTGGCCTCGCGACTGGAGCGGTCCAGCTCGCGGTAGTTGCGGTAGTAGTTCTGGATGCACACCGCTGCCTCCTGACTCTTCTTGAAGCGCTTGTGCTCGCAGTACGAGCGGTACCCGTTCTGGATCACCAGCGCTGCCTTCGTCATCTGCTTGAAGTACGCATACTGCACACACCACAGACTCCACTGTTACCACCTGCATCAGTGCACNCTTGAAGCGCTTGTGCTCGCAGTACGAGCGGTACCCGTTCTGGATCACCAGCGCTGCCTTCGTCATCTGCTTGAAGTACGCATACTGCACACACCACAGACTCCACTGTTACCATCTGCATCAGTGCACTGTAGAAAAACGTGGGAGCAAGTGACAAATACCGAAGATGTACTTGGATCGAGCAAGGTATAGGAAAGTAAAGCTAACAGTGCATGGTCAAACACATTATTACAAACTACAGGAGCCACACTGCCCTATTATTCATCCAGGTATTATACACTCAGTAGTATCCTCCTCAAATGTTCCCATCCATAGAGCAGGGTTTTCTAGTCACGGCACTTTCTCCACAAGCACAATGTTACACATTCCCTGAAATAATGTTTTTATTTTCCTGGATTAATATAAACTCTGTAATGTAAAATTTGATTAGTTGTCCCCCAAAACCCTTTATACAACTTCAATTTCCAACTCATTTCATGACTTAAGCATGATGCCACTTCTTGCTTCTGAAACGGACTCGTCAGTTCTCCCCCTAGGAGATACTAGCTGCAGGTGCTGAAGGTACGTACGCAAATGGGTCTGTCTGGAACCTGTAGGCTCAGGCATGTCTGGTTAATGCTTAATGTATTCGGTTGTCGAAGGGAACACTGATCTGTCGTGGTCTACCCAGTGAGCCGGCAATGCCCCCTGGTACCTATGCCATAGGGGTGCGTCTCCGCTTACCTTCCCGACAACAAGCAGTAAGGGGGTGACACAATCGCTCATAGTCTTACTGTTGGGTTGAGGGTTGGTAACTACACACAGTCTCAGAGGCGAGTGCTGTCGTGGTCTTCTCGAGGAGCTAGTCCACGGTCAGCCTGCAGTGAAGGATGTGGCATGATCGCCCAAGTCTCACCGTAAGGTTGAGGTTATTGGCTTTCATTGTAAAGAACTCAAAGTCCTCCTCCTCCGATTCTGCAGTGATGTCTGAGGGATGGCCGACCGCTCGAGTCAGGTGCACAGCTGGAGCCTCGGAGCTTTCCCTCCTCGGCTTTGGGAGGCGGTGAAGACTCTCCATGTCCTTGCTAAGGGAGTGCCCAGGAGAGCGGCGTGACCT
>NQII01002263.1:280779-300196 GCA_002778355.1 Clitarchus hookeri | reverse complement strand
AAAATTTCATAAAAATCGGTCCAGCCGTTTCGGAGGAGTTCAGTGACTAACACTGTGACGGGAGAATTTTATATATTAGATATTTTCAAGTGACATAAAATGTGTGCGAAAATTGTTTCATGCCTGAAGTAAAGGAACTATTGGTATCTATAATTTTGAAAAGGCACAACAAACAACAATATGTACAAAAATTGTTGTGAATAACAAAAAAATATTTTATTATTGTTTATTGTATTGCAAAATAAAAATAGAGAACTAACAGAATTATTAAATTTTTCTACGATAAAAATTTTTAGAACTGCAGTAGTGTGGGTATACAATTTCATTTTACAGTGATTCTGGTACACTTTGCCTACATCATCATCATCATTGTTATCATTATCATCAACATCATCTAATAGTAAAATATCCAGTTATGAACAAAATTATAACCAATTAGGTGTTTTCGAAAATTAAAATTGTAAATATTCATATATGAAAAAGTTGGTGTAAACATTGTTCATATATTAAAATCGTATTAAAAGCTACACATTTTAAAATTAACCATTAAAAGAATAATTAATTAAGAAATTTTTGTGTTTCAGTAAACAATAATGAATTCAAGACAACCATAAAATACCTAACATATTTGAGACCAAAATATGCAAAAAAACTGACACTTAAAGGGTTAAAAAAACGGTTTAAAAACTAATTATTTTATAGCAGTAGCAAATTCGGTTTCAATTTTCTCAAATTTGCATTTTCATATCGCAGTCGCGAAAAAAATGTAGACATTCAATAAAATCCCCTCTGTGCAAGTATTTTATTTACTCTATGGTGTACACGGCTCGTTCAGTGCGACCGTGCAGGGAGCCACACTAGATGTAATTGCTTTAGGACCTTTCAGCACTCACTCACTCTCTCTCTCTCGCTCTCTCTCTCTCTGTGTGTGTGTGTGTATAAAGCCAGCAAAGGACCGGTTAATGGAGCTGTGATGATAAGTTAACATTTAAATACCGTAAACACCCATGTANGTCCACAAAAAGGGTCACTTGAAGAAACTTGACCAAAGAAGTGATGAGTACATTTTTGTCGGTTACACCACCATGGTCTACCGACTATACGACGAAAAAAATCGTAAAATCATCGCATCAAGAGATGTAAAATTCACCGGAGAAAATCATAATATACCCAAAAGAAATTTCCAGTTTGTCTTCTTAAACAACAACAACCAAAAAGAAGATAGTGAAAGTGAAATCAGCTCCGAACACGATTCTAGCAGTGAAATCTATTCGGAAGAAGAAGACAATGACTCAGGCGCTGATGATGAGTCACAATCCAATTACATCCAAGACTCCGAAGATGCTCAAGAACACGATGACTCAAACAATGATCCAGTACAACAATCTTCTGGAATAAGAAGATCTCTACGGAAAGCTCAAGCCCCAACAAAATTAAAAGACTACATTCTGGATTATGATACCGATGACACTATGGATGAGTCAGCTCTACTGTCATACACTGACGCTGTAAATGGCTCTGACAAAAACAAATGGCTTGCTGCGATTCGAGAAGAAAAAAACTCTTTTAAGAAAAATAAAACTTGGAGCATTATTGACAAAACAGGGGTTTTTAAAAAAGGTGTACTAAGCAGTCGGTGGGTATTTCGAGTGAAAGATGATGGCAGGTATAAAGCAAGACTGGTTGTACGGGGATGTCAGCAGCGATTTGGCATCGATTTCAACGAAACCTACAGTGCTGTAGTTGGCAGTGATGCCCTCCGTGTTCTGTTGGCCAATGCAGCCAAACACAACTTGAAAATGAAGACTTTTGATGTGAAGTGTGCCTTTCTTCACGGTTTGATTGAGGAAGACATTTATATGTCTTTGCCAGAAGGCTATGGCAAACATAGCGGCAAAATTTGCAAACTCAACAAAGCTTTATACGGCTTACGCCAAGCCCCAGCTAGTTGGCAAAAACGACTGGTGACTTTTCTTAAGCAACAAGGTCTTGACCCATTAAGAACAGACCACTGCATTTTTGTGAACCAGGATAGATCACTGATCCTGGCGATTCACGTTGATGACGGGCTTTTACTTGGAAAGGATGAAAAGAAAATGAACAAACTGTTAAAAAATCTTGAAAAAGAATTTGAAATAACCACCTTGAACAACCCCACTTCCTATCTTGGTATGGAGTTGGAAAAATCAAATGAAGCCGTCAAAGTCACCCAGAAATCGTTCATAAGAAGTGTTCTAAAAAAGTTCAACATGTCAGAAGCTAAACCGGCACAAACACCCTTGACTGCATACAAACCTGCTGATTTAAAAAAGCCAAACAAACGACCAAATTTCCCTTTTCGCGAAGCAGTGGGGAGCTTGTTGTGCCTCTCTACTAAGACCAGACTCGACATAAGTTTTGCCGTGGGATATTGCAGTCGACAAATGGAAAGTCCGGACGAACATGATGTGATCAACCTAAAACGCATCATGCGGTATCTCAAAGGCAGTCTAGACAAGGGAATATCTTATAAATCTGACGGTTCTGAAGACCTGAAGTTGTATTGCGACGCTGATCATGCTGGCGACCCTGCAACTACTAAAAGTACATCTGGTTTCGTGATGTATTACTGCGGCGGACCCATCAGCTGGAGATCAAGAAAGCAACCCACGACAGCAGACAGCAGTACGGAAGCTGAATTCATCGCAGCTGCAGAAAGCTGCAAAGAGGTGATCTACATCAAAGCGTTAATTGAAGAACTCACCCAGAAGCCCATCGAAGTTGAGATGCTGATTGACAACTTAAGTGCCATCAAACTAATCGAAACTGGTGTAATGAATCGCAAAAGAAAACATATAGATGTCAAATATCATTTTTTACATGAAAAATATGTAGACGGTTTGATGAAGTTATCTCACTGTCCCACTGAAATACAAATCGCAGATGTGTTAACTAAACCACTTGGACCTACAAAATTTGTACTTTTTCAAAAGAAATTGATTGACTAAAACTTGTAAAACTGATTTAGATGTAATCAGTGCTTTAAAACAGTGATTTTTGCTGACAGTCTAAGGACTTATCTTCATTTACAAATGTTGTTTATAATAGTTTTCTAATATTGAAGTAATGAGAAATGTAATTATGTTAAATGCAAAAATTACGGGGGGGTGTTGAAATATTGAAAGATATATAATTTTGACATTTGGATAAGTTTTGATAACTAAACATTGTAAAATCGATTATATCTAGTTACCTCCTTGTTTTGTATCCTCTGTGCTATGGCCAGTTTTAAACAATGTAAAAATGTGTGTTGGGTGTGTCTCTTTGACTAAAAACTATTAAGTTTAACAAAACTAATTACCTTGTTTATCTTTATAAAATAGGATCCTTCATCAATTTCAACACAGATTTTATTATTAAAAAAAATGGTTAGTTAACAATAATTTATCCTTATATACATAATTGCATTACAATTTTATAATGTTTATGCAAATCCATGAAGAAGAGAAAGCATTTCATTTTAACTAAGATAACACAAAGCATTACCCATAGGTGATAAAATCACTTTTTAGGGTTTTAATTTTTTTCTAACTCATGTTGAGGTTCGTAGAAAGTGGTTTTTTTTTTACAAGAATATTTTTAATATGGTTTTATAAAGAAAAAACACTTCAAACTTGAAATTGAACTATTTTTTTAGTATTGCTATTCTCATTATCATTTTAATCTTGTCCACACAGTATACAATATTTACTGATGTTATTCACTCAACCAAAATTACATCATCATAAAATTAGTTTTGTTTTCCAATAATCTGAAAACTCAAAATTATTCTTACCACTTGGTTTCCACATACAGTAAAACTGTGTAACGACATTTCTGAAGGGACTGGGAAAATTATGTTTATTAACCAGGGAAACTTCTTGTAAGAGTCAAATTACGCACACGCAGACAGACAAAGTGCACAATTATTCAACTCATTAAGCAGGAAAACTTCTTAAGTGGCAACTTCTTAACAGGTTTTCATTGTACAAATTGTTGGTAATAATACATTTTGGAAAAATTTAATTAAATTTTGTGTTTTAACTGAAATTTTGGTGTTAGGTGGTGTATTACCTTGCATTTCAGTGTTTGGCGGTATATTAACATGGATTTGTATGTTATTTAGTTTTAATTGCTATTCACCACATAATTGTGTCTCTACTGATGAGAGTGTTGATAACACATCACTTTGTTTGCGCCTTTACCCCGCTCCACAGTGTGTGGCCAAGGCCGGCCTGTCGCACAGTTTCCTACTTCTGCTTCTCTTATTACTTTCAGTTTTTCACCCAATGTAAGTGATGGCAACCACGCTTGCTTATAATTGTTCAATACGGACAGATTGATAAATATCACGTGCACAAAAGAATTGAAGATAGACTGGTAAATGATAACATTCTTCTCTTCTCTCCTATCAGCTGTTAACTATAGCGCGTGGTTCTGTAACTGTCGCAGACGTCCAGCCACCCGTGCGTTACCGAGCAGCATCTCGCACAGAAACACTGTTGCCAAGCCTCCCATGCTTACCACCCAACGTACTTTGCGTCTCCCTTGGGTCATGAGCAATCCACTTATGGCGGTGGGCAGGGGATTGCACGTTGTACGTGGCTGTTTCACAGTAATGAATCCTCCAATTCTCAAGACACCAGTGAAAGTGTAGTACACACTCGCTAACAAGGTTGCCAAGTGTGCTGTGTTTAGAATTCTTCTGTGACTTTGGGAGAACCTATATGTTTGTTTGTTTAGAGTGTAGTTTCTCTTGGAAGATATTAAAATATTAAAATAAAATATATATTTTC
The DNA here is from genome assembly GCA_002778355.1 of Clitarchus hookeri. Classification (NCBI taxonomy): domain Eukaryota; kingdom Metazoa; phylum Arthropoda; class Insecta; order Phasmatodea; family Phasmatidae; genus Clitarchus; species Clitarchus hookeri. Next base: position 295,382 of record NQII01002263.1, on the reverse strand, counting down.
TTAAAATGACATGTTATTTTAACTTTACAAAACAATTTAACATTGATGCAATTTTCAGGTTTTCAAGGGGTCAAAGTCAATCAAAGTAAATGGAGGGAGGCGGAACGTCACCTGCTTGTAGCGGCGGTAGTAGTTCTGGATGAGAACGGCGGCCGCGCGCTCCTTGTCCTGCTCCTCCAGCTTCTTGCGGCCCTTGTACGAGCGGTACGCCTTCTGGATGATCTTGGCCGCCTCGTACAGCTCGCGCTGCTCTCTGTCTGCAACACGCACACACGCACGCCCTGCTGCTACTATCCTACACCAATGCTTACACCACAGCCGGTACTTCTCAACTATCTAGTGCAATACTGTACATCCATAGTTATGCAGGCAATGTTACTCATGTAGAGTATACAATACGATAATCAGCGGAGGATGTTATCTGTAGCTTATGATTTTCTCTGAACTCTGCATAAATTCACGTCTTACATTTTAAATGTTTGGACATTTTTTGAAAACACACCCACTCACAGTACTAACGGTTTAAAGTATACAGGCTACTAATAGAGTAGTTCGAGGATTCACCTTCACCGCCTGATTTCTAGCAGTGGGAATGGTTAAAAATAGCAGAGTACAACTAGAACTTATGCGGGAAGTACTTGTCTCGTACCTATCAAACCATTTTGTGAATGACCATGTGATGCCTCCTACCGCATGTCATTACTCCAACAAACAACACGCTGCAGCTACAGCCCGCGTCCTCTCGACCAACCACGCCTTCAGACAACACTGCGGCTTTCCTACCACGCCCACTTTGTGGTTGAATGACTTCACAAATTATACTTCAGGGAAAAAAACGTCATCATAACCACATGTGTTTTAATGCAAAGCTGACTCAAACAACAATAATACTGGCAGAAACATGAAAAGCAAAATTTTTGCAGAGGAAACGTCATTTACCACACCCTCCAACATTATTGGCAGGACTTGTTGCTATGCGGGCGATGGCCGGGCGAGATTACTAGGCTAGGCGCGTAGACTGCATACTGGAGCAGCAACCAGAAGGGAGAGGGGGGATGTAGAATGGTTGCTGCCTTTGTTCCTTCACATGTGGCGTGGGTAGCCTTCCCTTCAGGCGCCATGCGGCGTGCTCATTTCAAATCACAACTGCCGCAGTTTTTAACAGATTTTCTCCATTTTTTTTTTTGTTTTCCATTGTGAGGCATGAAAATTACTAGTAGCAACACTACAACCCATGTATTTTATCGCTGTGGACTCGCAAACATAATTCAAATCAGTTTTTATTGCAATTTATTAAATTTTTCCTGGGATATTTTGTATTTTTTTCAACAATTTTTATGATTTTTTTAAATGGTTCCTGAGAATGGCCTTGCAAAATTGCTACCTCGTTAAACCCAGTACTTATAAATTCGGGTCTCTACTGTATATTGTCAAGGGGCAGAGCAAGGGGTAAAGTGGGAGGGTGTCCAGCAAGATGGGGAACCGCTGTTAACTACGTCTCGCTCTTGCACGCTCACATGGGACATCACCATCCTCTCGCCCACAACCGTCCACGTACAGTTGTGGAGAAGGAGGTGCCTACTGCATGCCACAGCATATGAGCTCGAGTCATGCTTTATTCAGGCTGCCAACATTGCATTCCTTGTTTGAGCTGCCAAGGCAGGAGGAGTCACCCACCACAACACAAGTCCTGACCCACTGGTCACAACATTTTCCTGAGTGATGTGACGTAGAAGGACCCTACTGCTTAGAATAGATAACAACATTATATACATAACGTACAGATCTAGAGAAGCGACGTACCTGAGAGCGTAAGGTTGGAAAAATCCTTCTCGAACATGGAGGCAGAAGCTTGGAAGAACTCGCAGAAGNCAACACAAGTCCTGACCCACTGGTCACAACATTTTCCTGAGTGATGTGACGTAGAAGGACCCTACTGCTTAGAATAAATAACAACATTATATACATAACGTACAGATCTAGAGAAGGGACGTACCTGAGAGCGTAAGGTTGGAAAAATCCTTCTCGAACATGGAGGCAGAAGCTTGGAAGAACTCGCAGAAGNCGACGTACCTGAGAGCGTAAGGTTGGAAAAATCCTTCTCGAACATGGAGGCAGAAGCTTGGAAGAACTCGCAGAAGTCGGCCGTGGTTGGCGGAGGAGATGGAGAGTCGAGCGCCAGTGAACCAGGCGATTGCAGGCAGCTGGACGAGGCGGGGCTCGATGACGACCCAGGGCTGCCGATGTCGTAGTACCTGCAACAGTTACACGAATGCGCCCACATGTTGAGGCAGGTCCAGGAGCTGCTAAGCGCAAGGCTGTGTCGCATGCCGTAGAGCTCTGGCACCAAGGTTGCCATACGAGACTGCGCACTCACCACGGCACTGCTCCGGCCCATCTCGGCCACCGTCCATCGACGGCTTGCCACACAAGTACAGCTACAATACACTAATGTGCATCTGCAATACGCATTTGACATTTAGGCTCATTCTAAATGTAAAGTAAAACTCGAAAAGTAGATGTCGTAGATGAATGAAAGAAATAAGAAAAAGGAAGACTGTGGAATCATATGACATTTCTTTACAAAAATTGGCTGAATAAAACTGAAGTAGCTTACGAACATGTTTTGAGACACGTGCAGCCCCCCACCGCTGCCACCTCGAGTTGTTGCTCATGAGCATTCTGGCACAAGTAGCTTCACTGGTGCGCACCAGACAGGAACCTTACAGGAACTGTGGAATCAGTGTTGCCTCGTCACTGGATACCACTTTATTACATAACGCTTCCCGATTCCGTCTATTACGACACCATTCTTTGCGAACCTCCCACAACTGAATTGAATGCACGGGCTTCTTCAATGGTACATGCAAAAATAAACCTTATGTTTTCAGTTGTTGCAAAAAAGTCAACAAAGATTATGAATGTCCATCTTGAGATAGCACAAATTCTGGTGCATCTTCATAGACTATAACTGCTTCCCAACCAGCAGTTTCACATTCAGTGCCCACGAAAAATAATTGACTGTAAGCTTGGCCATATTTATATTTAACGTTTCCTCCCAAGTTGTTGATACTGCTATTATTCCTTCTCTTCTTGCTCAAATCACAACCCAATGTCCACTGGTTTTCTATCATACCACTTCTCGTTATTTCATTTCTGTTAATTTTCTTCCTTGTGGGATGCTCTGGGTCCATAGCCTGTTTGTGTTTCACTACATCATTATCTTTTTCTTCTAATTTGAGAAGCAAATAAAAATATATAAAATTAACATACAATTACTTTTTATTCAGTCACTTAACATTATTTTTCTTTAGTCAGAACTACCAACTTGCAAAAACAAAACTTCTGAACTAAACTTAAAATAAAAACAAAAAATCCCCAGCCTTAAAAATTGTACATTAAAATTCTTTTTCTTTACGAGAAGAACCAAAATACAGCAACAAATATTCCAACAAATACCCTGAATGTCTTGAGAGAGAATATCTGCACCAGTTTGTATGGCATTGTGCAAGATATGCACTGGTCGATCTACACTAACAATTTCCCTACTTAACTTGCTTTCAAGCTTTGTAAAAACATTATTATTTTCCTTTTCTTTCAAGACTCCCAAAGTTTATGTTTGTATTATCACCTATAAATGCAGTGATTTTATCTTCAATGTTGCAATCTAAAATGGCACACATTCATATACTATGCTGGAATTTCCATTTTCGCAGTCCTTCTTATAAACAATCAAGTTTGAACACCCTCCTTTAAATCAAAATACTGAACTACAATGGAAAATACTTTAACATATCTGTGATTACTAGCATCAGTGCTTGCACCAACATCATCAACTTTTGAAAGACTCTCTTTCCTACTATTTCCTCTGTGAAAGGTACTATCTCATTTACAATGTCATCACTTTTAATATTAGCATTTGAAAATTTAGCTGCACTTTAGAAGCACTGAAACCCTCAGAAACAATTTTACTTGTACAAGTATTGGAATTGTAAGAATGATGGTGTTTCACAGTACGAAGTGAAACTGTTGCTTCTGTTGCAGCTACTCTATTGCTTTCAGTAAGTTTAGGAAAGAAGGTTGTCAGTTCCTGTGATGAAGATGCTGCACTCGATGCCTTCCTATGTTTGTTTGAGGTGACATGATCGCTCAGGTCTCGTCTGCCTCCATTGCATGTTGAAATACAGGACTTGGGAAGGAGAAAATGTACATTAAATCTGTTTGCAAGGAGATTAAAAATATCAATACGTTCTTGTATTTTCAAGAGTTAGGATGCAGTTGAGCTCTGATCTCCAGCAGGATATTGCAAGTACAAGCTACCACGTTTTCAGGTTAAGGATGGTGTAAACTTGTAAACAAGAATGTGCATTGCCAACTTTAGGTTGAATAATAAGGCTTACTATGCCTATCGATTGTAATAGCATTCCCAACCCCAACTTTCCAAAATATTGTGGTTGAGGTTATAAAGAAGCAATATTATTAACCCACACAATTTGTAGAAGGCCTTTGTATTGGTTCTACCCTGCTTGATGTACGGAAGTTACTCTCAATATTTGTGTCTGAATTTCGTTTTATGCTTGTCACTGCCAGGCATGATTAAAATGAAGTAATAAAATGTTCACCATTCACCACATGCACGAATACTTATACATTATTCCCACCACTTTACTTACAATATGTTACTGACCTCCTCATTTTCCCATACAGCCAGAGGTAAGAGATGACTTTCACAACTCCAACCAATGAGAAAGTAACAGTGAGATAGTGAGATGGAACAGATATGTACGAACCCATCAATCATCTGTATTAATCACGACAATGCCATCATATGCTCAAAGACTAAAGATGACTAATTATAACATTGGTGCCATGATATAACTATATATTTAAGAAAACTATGCTCATATAATTAAATACAAGGTTTTTAGATAGCCAGGTGCATGATGACAACATTTAAATTACCCGAAGATGTAATTTTAGAAACTTTAGCAGAGATACTTAGCAAATCACGAACATTTAAGTTTTCAGCCCGGACATTCTCCTTGCACAAAAATCTAAGATTGTCCACACCGAGGAGCGTTGAAGGAGAAAGAGTTGGCACTGTTAGGTTAGACCTCGAGTCTTATTTGCTGTTGGGTCCGTAAATAATTATTTGTTGCCAACCACACAGCATTAACTCTGTTCCTTCATAAATGAACTGAATTTTATTTATAACAGTGTAGAATTTAAGAAAACATTTTGTAAAAAAACATTATGGGCTGATTTCATTGCGTAACAATTATTATTAGTATTTTTAATTTTAAGAAGAAATTATTTTTGTCCATACAGCATGTTTTCGTAGCTACACACCTCGCTAGGGTGATAAAAATATGCATATTATTAGCGTATTGTAAACAGTAAGATACAACAGTAATGTTTGTGAAAGAAATGTAAACAAAAAACTAAGAAACGAGGAATTNGCGTATTGTAAACAGTAAGATACAACAGTAATGTTTGTGAAAGAAATGTAAACAAAAAACTAAGAAACGAGGAATTTGTAAGAGAAATTGCTGAGGGACGGTAACATTTTTGCTCTTAATTTGAGGTTAGAATTTTTGTAACGAAGCACTTAAATTCTTGTACGCGTATTTTCGTGCGCACAAATGTGTATACAATTCACATGTAAAAATGTATTAGTTGTGCTCTAAACATACTTTAATACTGTTAAATCTGTTACGACTGTGAAAAGTACGAAATGTAATAACTGCTGGTAATGGTCGAGCAAGTTTGAAGAGCAGTAATACCACCAAAACTTACCAAACTATGACACCAGGTTTCATAAACTGATAAATGCTTACCATAACATTTTCTCAATAGAATTAACTTGCGTAAGTGAAGCCAGTATTATTGAAATAATAATAAATCAATATATTTTGCCAGAATATTAATGGCATGTATAAATAGTCAGTGTATTCGTTACTCCAATGTTGGCGCACACACAATTGTTACTACTCAATAAGAACTCTGTGGGCTCCATCTAGTGTCAACCCCCCCTGGTTCGCACAATCCACGAAGTACGACAGTCCCATCCCAATGGTGAATCTGTTAGGCGTGTTTCACAGATATGCTCGTTGCCCATAAACAAAGAGTGTACCTGTAAATACATGTGGGACAGTATTATCATGTCCTCATTTACTATTGTAATCTCTTGTCTTATTTTCAATTTCTTATGACTGAGTTTGTTGCAAACGGTAAAATACTGTGTTCATGCCCGAGTGATACTAAAACCGGAGTTAAGACCTTTGTTCCCTGTAGATTGTATTCAAAACTTGATGGTGCGGTCAGTTGTGTGATTGAAGACAACTGAAGGCAGTGAAAGACAAGATCGCTGTCGGTAATCTGTATGTGTGTGCAACTAAACATACGTTCTCGATCTGGCAAACTGATGTTTACAAACAATGGAACCAAATAAAAAGGTTCCACGATAACTCACAGTGAGAAGAAAAACCACTATCTTATACGAAAATAATTAATATCATTAAAAAATTAAAAAATAACAATAACATTTTTTTTTCTTATGGTAGACAAGTGATATGTAATTTAGTTATAAAGTAGTATACANCTTTTTTTTTTCTTATGGTAGACAAGTGATATGTAATTTAGTTATAAAGTAGTATACAGCCAGTAAGACTGTGGATATGTAACATTTTGCATGACCTTATGTAAAAATTCTCAATGATTTAGTTGAAAGCAAATGTGATAAATAAGGAATGAGTGGTGACCACTAAAGTCAGCTCGTACTGGACAGAATGATGCTGAGAAGACGTGAGAAGGGCCACTAACCTGTNCTCACAGTGAGAAGAAAAACCACTATCTTATACGAAAATAATTAATATCATTAAAAAATTAAAAAATAACAATAACATTTTTTTTTCTTATGGTAGACAAGTGATATGTAATTTAGTTATAAAGTAGTATACAGCCAGTAAGACTGTGGATATGTAACATTTTGCATGACCTTATGTAAAAATTCTCAATGATTTAGTTGAAAGCAAATGTGATAAATAAGGAACGAGTGGTGACCACTAAAGTCAGCTCGTACTGGACAGAATGATGCTGAGAAGACGTGAGAAGGGCCACTAACCTGTNTGAGTGGTGACCACTAAAGTCAGCTCGTACTGGACAGAATGATGCTGAGAAGACGTGAGAAGGGCCACTAACCTGTAGTTGTTGTCGCTGAACTCAAAATTGAACTCGGCAGGCTGGAAGGAGGAAGACTGCACGTCCATGAGAAGGGGCTCCATGAAGACCTCGGAAAGTGTGTTGCCGATGCCAAGACCTGGCGACGAGTCAGGTTGCGGGCTGCAGTCTCCACTGAGTATCATGTCCTCCTCGCTTTCATTCTGCCGACAACACACACTTTACTGGCTCCACAAACATTTCACATTTAATGCTACACATTATTACACTAACCAGATTGAAAAATATTTCTCACTCCCCTGTTTTACACCATTGTATAACATTTCTTAAACATGAAATACAAACGCATAAAATAACATTCCATTCACACAAAGATATTTTTAACAAAAATAAATATATTCACCAATGAAAATATAAAACACAATTTTTGGGAACTGTTTTACTTTCTTTCCATAAATTTTTCTTATGTTAACAAGAAAAATGTATTTTTACAATTTAGCATGAGAAAGAAGTTATCCTTACGAAAACACATCCAGATACTGCCCTGCACAGCCTGGATTTAAACCCTCACATCAGCTGACTCAGCACGAGCGAACAACTAGGAAGCTACCGTGCTGGAGCGAATGACAAAGGCATACAGTTGCCATGTCTCTAGCATCATCGCACCATTCCCTAACAATAGTGAAGTACACGGCTTGCGACTACGATGCTACGACCACGCTCACCTTGCCCTTGACCACACTGGTTTTCTACGTCGCACGGCGCCAGCCAGCCTACAAGACGACTGTAGCCGCTGCAGGCCATCACACATGGCCGTCTGCTCGAGGCTGAGGAACGAGACTACTAACTTACATTCCTCACTGAGACAAAGGGAAGGAACAGGCAACCCAGATGACTCTTCCTAGCTACCGTCAACATAGCAAAGTCGAGCTGGAGAACATCCAGCTCTTAATCCATCTTCATGCAGCAGCTATGCTTTCAAATCCCCGACGGCCAACAAACACTAAGGGCAAGGCTCAAGAAACAGCTGCACAAACACAAGTCATGCTCAGAACAAGGTGCAAGCCGTGGGGTGCGCTTTGCTCATCAGAGCACGAGCAACGACAAGCCGGCCTACCGTGGAATATGTGAACCTGGAGAAACCAGAGTGATATGAATTCTCACCAACACAATGCCCAGCCCCCTTCCACCAGCGCAACATGCCCTTCCCAACATTATAGCGGACACTCCCGGTACTGCCATACACCATGTGTACATGGAGACACAAGAGTACTGTGGTCGCTCAACAACACACCGCCCAGCCGCTCCCTCTAGCGGAATATGCCCTTCCCGCACAATGTATTAGGCACTCCTGTTACTGCCATAGGCTACATATCCCTAGATAAACCAGAGTATCGTGCTCTCTCACCAACACAGCGCACAGCCGCATCCTCCAGCGAAACATGCCCTGTAGTGGAACATCTTGCTACCGCAGCGACACACAGCCTAGCCCCTTCCACCAGTAATACCTGTCCTGCCCGAGCAATGTACTGGACACCGCTGCCGCTGCACAATGCTAAACCACTGCACACTCAACCAACACACCTATGAGACATGTCACTCCACTGAGACGCGTATTAACGTTTTTGAACAGGTGAAGTTTAGCACGCTGGAAGATAATGGTCGAAGCAAGTATGTTTAAAAGTTAAATTTTTTTATAAAAATTTGTTATTCTTGGTCACAAAATATCATATAGAACATATAGAAAAAAATTTATGATGGGTACCATGTTGCACGCAAAGTGCAGGAAGGCCAAAGTTCACAGATGATCCTGAATCCCGATAGCTGGCAATAACTTGGAAACTGACTTGATGCGCATGAGTTAACTCAGCACGCCCAGGAGGCTGTGCTTCAACTACTACTGGTACAGTACTGATATAGCAGGTGCAACACATGACATTTGAAGCAGTTCGGCAGTCGCTCATCATACTGTGCCCAGGAACAAGCTTCCTGTTGTCAGAACCGTGACCCTTGGTCACTGGGTTCAACTATGATGGCCAGATGGTCATGATCTTTGGCCGTGGTTAATTCGGTTGAAGGTGAACACCACACAGTACAGTATTAATCTTCCAGACGGCGAGCTGCAATAAGATGTGCATAAAAACGTAAATAAATCAGAGGAACAATACATTACTACAAACGAGCAAGTGAAAAGACACAGAGTAGATAAAAGATGAAAGCTGGCGTATGCAATTACCGTCTGTATGGACTATTGGTAAAACTTATTAAGTCTGCATCTGTGGTCATTAAATACTTGGTGCTAGCGGACACGACTATGCAAGAAATATTGAGCATCTGACTATCTGAGCATAATCCTGATTGTTTTTTGTTTATCGTGTTTTAATGCGTTTAATGCATTTTTTGGCACCCATGAATTGTTACATACTGCGTTAAAATGTCTAGTGTGTGGAAANAATGCATTTTTTGGCACCCATGAATTGTTACATACTGCGTTAAAATGTCTAGTGTGTGGAAATAGTTTTCTAAAGACTTGACAGATGTAAGTAAAGCAAAATGCAACCAGTGTGGTAATAGTGTCTCGGGGTGGTGAAGATAAAGGCTGTTTTGCCATATCNATTAGCACGCTGGAAGATAATGGTCGAAGCAAGTATGTTTAAAAGTTAAATTTTTTTATAAAAATTTGTTATTCTTGGTCACAAAATATCATATAGAACATATAGAAAAAAATTTATGATGGGTACCATGTTGCACGCAAAGTGCAGGAAGGNGGTCACAAAATATCATATAGAACATATAGAAAAAAATTTATGATGGGTACCATGTTGCACGCAAAGTGCAGGAAGGACAAAGTTCACAGATGATCCTGAATCCCGATAGCTGGCAATAACTTGGAAACTGACTTGATGCGCATGAGTTAACTCAGCACGCCCAGGAGGCTGTGCTTCAACTACTACTGGTACAGTACTGAAACCCAAGTGTGATATAGCAGGTGCAACACATGACATTTGAAGCAGTTCGGCAGCCGCTCATCATACTGTGCCCAGGAACAAGCTTCCTGTTGTCAGAACCGTGACCCTTGGTCACTGGGTTCAACTATGATGGCCAGATGGTCATGATCTTTGGCCGTGGTTAATTCGGTTGAAGGTGAACACCACACAGTACAGTATTTATCTTCCAGACGGCGAGCTGCAATAAGATGCGCATAAAAACATAAATAAATCAGAGGAACAATACATTACTACAAACGAGCAAGTGAAAAGACACAGAGTTGATAAAAGTTGAAAGCTGGCGAATGCAATTACCGTCTGTATGGACTATTGGTAAAACTTATTAAGTCTGCATCTGTGGTCATTAAATACTTGACGCTAGCGGACATGACTATGCAAGAAATATTGAGCATCTGACAATCTAAGCATAATCCCGATTGTTTTTTTTTTATCGTGTTTTTTTATGCGTGAAATGCATTTTTTGGCACCCATGAATTGTTACATACTGCGTTAAAATGTCTTGTGTGTGGAAATACTTTTCTAAAGACTTGACAGACGTAAGTAAAGCAAAATGCAACCAGTGTGGTAATAGTGTCTCGGGGTGGTGAAGATAAAGGCTGTTTTGCCATATCAAATTTAAACAAGCACCTGACACATTGTGACGATAAATATGTCAGAGTTCAAGATGCAAGTAATAAACACAATCTAGGTAACATTTTTAGCTAGTTAACCTCACACTGTTTGGATTTTGTATGAAATAAAATGTTATTCTTACACTAAAAAACTAACAGTTAAAGGACATTTTTTCCAGGCTACATACATTTAAAATGTTCTAATAACTGTTTCAAAATATATTATTAATACAACACACAAACTTACTATTTGTAATCCTAATCACATACCCTGAACACGTGTTAATGACAATTCTTGGGCGATTACTTTACTAAAATCATGTTTGTCTGCCACTGATACAAAATAATTTATTTGTAGTCTCATCCATGTTTCCCAACCCCAACCAACTTAAATTTGGGAATGTAAAAATATTTGTGATGCTCAAGGCAGTTACCAAAAATGGCAGGTGCTGATATTAAAAATTTCACCGAAGAAGATGCACCGAAAAGGCACCTCCAAACAACTAATACTTAAAGAAAGAAAATACAAAAATAATCAGTAATTGCTGGTGAAATATTCCGACAACACTACATACAAAAACATTTACAAAGCAAGCAGTACCTCATTTCTCTGTTATCGAGTTGCTAGGTGTAATTTCTCTTTGTGTGCGGAGAATAGAAAGCTCAGTGTGGTAAGGCAGAATACAACATTGGCCNAGTTGCTAGGTGTAATTTCTCTTTGTGTGCGGAGAATAGAAAGCTCAGTGTGGTAAGGCAGAATACAACATTGGCCAGGCCAGGCGCATGTGCAGATATACTGCTAAAGTAAAGGCAGACTAGCTGCCATATCCTCCCCTTTCACCNTTGGCCAGGCCAGGCGCATGTGCAGATATACTGCTAAAGTAAAGGCAGACTAGCTGCCATATCCTCCCCTTTCACCTTGGCAAGGTCATCTGGTTTTGTTTGTATTGTACGAGTACAAGACATGGATGTCCACAGTGACAGAAAAGGGAAGCAAACTAATGGCAACAGCATTAGGACATCTACATTTTTCCACCCTTACGTTGAGTGTGCATAAAGCCCGTATAGACCTGTGATAATAAGTTTACATTTAAATAATAAATCAAATGATTCTCCTGCCAAATGCCAGTGAAAATGTTGCTCGCACTCAAGTTGCTTAGCATGCTGTGTTTAGGCATTTTTTTGGCGACACTGGGAAAACTTATATGTCCATCTAAAGTGTAATTTCTCATGGAAAATGTTAATTTCTCACGGAAAATGTCAAAATATTAAAATTAATTAATATTTAATTAAAATACCATGTTATTTTTGCTTTAGGAACAATTTAATACTGGTGTAATTATTGAGTTTTTGGTGGTTAAAGTCTATCAAAATACAGCCAGACCCCTACTTTATGAGTAACTAATTCAACTAAGGCAGCAATTTAAGGAGGCCATTCTCAAAAACCGTAAAACAATCACAAAAATTTATGAAAAATAAAAATACTAAACAAAAATTACATAAATTGCAATTAAAAATATGTTTTCTAGTCTACAGTAATAACGCATGGATTGAAGCATCACTACTCTTAATTGGGGTTGCCAGAAATGGGGGGAAAATGCAGAAGTGGTGGTTTGGAGTGTGCACGCTGCCCGCCACCTAGGGGTTGACCTGCCCGATGGGCGGCAAGTGGCGTCACAAAGGGAGGCTTTGTTCTACACCCACCCCCTTTCTCTCAGCTACATCTTCGTCTATCATTCTCCAGTAAGTAATCTGGCGAGCAGGACTTTGCTGGCAGACCCAGGCACGTACTGGAGAGGGTTATAGTCCAAGGAAGCAACTGCTCTTGTGCAACTTGGGAAAACGGGCTCACCCATTTCCAGTGCTGGAGTAACCCACAGTCTTCCAGAAGCCATCGACACCAGCTACCAGCGACCCCNACGGGCTCACCCATTTCCAGTGCTGGAGTAACCCACAGTCTTCCAGAAGCCATCGACACCAGCTACCAGCGACCCCCCAATGAAGTCTTCTGCCCCTTTAACCTCACTTCCCACTCTGGTAGTGACCCCAGAGTCCCTTCAGGACAATCAGCATAGACAGTTAGGGTTCAGCTGTTCTAGCAGCTACTTAGCTCGTCTGCTCTTGTTAGTTTCGCCACAGGACCCCTTCACCTGGTTAACCTAGTTACTTCCACCAGTTACAGCNTAGCTCGTCTGCTCTTGTTAGTTTCGCCACAGGACCCCTTCACCTGGTTAACCTAGTTACTTCCACCAGTTACAGCAGCAATTGAATAGCTAAGAGATAGTACGGGTCACAGTGTATATTCCTCTGAGGAATATGCATGATTCTTAACTCAACCCCTGTGTACTTATTCTAGGGTGATTGCTCTTAACCTCGAACCCTGTAGACTTCAACGCACCAAGGAGAAGCAGGAGACCACAATTTGAACTTGATTGCTGGCACTAGAGTAGGACCGCGAGCCTCCCTTAACCGGGCGCACGTACATCGAAAAACACAACCCATTCAACGGCCACCCGTACCTTGAACCAAGTACTCTGGTACTTGGAACATTGTAAGGCAGAGCCACAGCCACTACGAATACATGTAACGAAGCGGCTTGACATCAAGATCAGGTAACCCACTCCATCCACCACATTGAACTTTGCCGGTTGGAGTGCCAGGACTGATTCTGAGTGGCCTAACCTCTTCTGGTTGCACTTTAGCCAGAGATCACATCGCCTGATCCCACTTCGTGCGGTGGACTTGTAGTACCTCGTCCATGCCCTTTACCCATAGAAGCAGTGCAAGGTCTTGAATTAAGAACGCAACTACTGCCTCCAAACCAAACCAGTTTTATTCTGTAACCCATTGCCTTCTGCCTTCAGCACCCCTTCCCACCAGGAACGAGCTCAAGCTGAACGACAACTGTTGAGGCCTCACCTCTCAGTCCTCCCTAGTGCCCTATTTCAGCCCCCCCAAAAACGATTGCAAGAGACCCGCACCCGATCAGGGTCAGCGTATGACGGGGACTACCCTGTCCCCCTGGGCATTGCCAACCCACTCTTCCAACCACAGCCGCTGACCAGTCCGCCAGCAGCCCCAAGACAAGATCCGACCAAGGATCTATCCTGGGTGAGACCCATGCAAGGTAAATCTGTACCAGTGCTGAAGTCGACCCAGTGTAAGACGGTAAATGTCACTCTCGACTTTGTACCTTGGACTAAGGTGTAATCCAGACCAAGCTCCTGATCATACAAACTTCTCCTCAGTGAGTTTGCAAGCCAGTGTTTCTGTCCGTCACGAAGTGAACACTTACTTGTCTGATAGTGACGCCGCCTTAACAACCCATAGACGTCGCGCATCACTATGCTCAATATAGAAGGGATCATTTACTTGAACACTNTTGACGCCGCCTTAACAACCCATAGACGTCGCGCATCACTATGCTCAATATAGAAGGGATCATTTACTTGAACACTTCTCTCTATAAACCGAAGCCGAAACTGAAAAACATTGTAACCTGTATGGTTAGTTTTTAAAGAGACTGAACTAAAAAACAGATGCATACTGACAAGCAATGCAAGCAGACTTGATCTCCATCCAGACGTCATCTTGTTTGCTGTGTGGCAACGTCACAGAAAATAATAGAATTGTCTGTAGTTTATAAACTTAAGATAGTCAACCCTGTTGAGAAAAGGAAGAGAAAGCTACAGCAATTTTTTTGAGACAAAAAATCTGCATTATATTTGTGTTATCTTTTCATGGCCACTCTCTCCCCCCACATTTTTTGTTGATGTTCACAGCAGTGAAAACAGTCCCCCCCCCC
>NQII01002263.1:259927-280771 GCA_002778355.1 Clitarchus hookeri | reverse complement strand
CCCCCCCCCTTCCCAGACACTGACCATCATTAATGTCAACAAAAACTACAAACTTGTTTGGAAAAACAAAAGAAAGTGGAGTCTCTTTTTCACTGATGATTCCTTTCCTAGACGTGGTGTACTGGTGAAAGTGCTTCCACTCATTACAGGGGAATATTCACAACGCAAGTCTTCTCAATTCTTACAAAAATAACTCAGAAATACCAAGCAACATTTTTGATTTGTCAAATCGGTGGAAAATTATCTGAAGTTCACACATTGGCAGAAGCGCCGATTCGGTCACCATTGGAAAATTCCAGAAGCCACAATAGAATAGGAAAACATTTTTTTAGCAACGTTCACTTTACACTTCGATTTTATATAAAATAAAATTTTATTCTTACATTACAAAACAAAGAGTTTAAAGGGCATTTTTATGCCACTTATATTTCAAACATTCTGAGCACATAAAAACTTACCGTTTATAATCCTAATCACAATACCTGAACAGGTGTTGTATGACAATCCTTGGGAGATTACTTCGTAAAATTTAAAGTTTGTTAGCTATTGATAGAAAATAATTTATTTGCAGAATCATTCACTTTTCTTGAAACCCACTAACTTAAATTTTGGAATGTAAATATATTTGCGGTGCCTAAAGTCAGTTATCGAAAATACCAGATCAAGTTATTACACAAAGTGGTTGACACATGCAGATATTAAACTGATATTGCATTTCACATTACGATATTACATTTCACTGAAGAAGACGGACTGAAAAGGCACATAAAATCAACTATACTAACAGAAACCAAGCACAAAAATAAACTATTGTTTGTGAAAATTGCAACACCCAGAAAGAATGACCCGAATGAATCCAAACTTGGAGGAAGTGCATAACAGTGCACCAGGAATAAGTGATTACGATTGCAGAGAGATCGCGTGGAGAGGTACGTGGTGCACCAAGCTCAGTCAGTGAACAGCCGTCAAACAAACTGAAAGCAAGTGCCAGTATGCCTCGTCGACGTCAAAGGGCGCTATATCAGCATGCGAGTTCAAACGGGAAAGAATGACAGAACTCCAGGAAACTTGTTTGTCATACCATGACATTTCGGCTCGTATAGGGCATGGTGCTGTAACAGTGATGCGTGTGAGACACCAGTGGATAGAAGAAGGTCGTACATAGCGACGAGCGAGTACTGGGCAACGCAATGTGATCACAGCATGCGATGACCGCCATCTTGTCTGCATGGCCGTAACGGACCATACAGCTTCGTCCACAGTGTTCGCTCGACACTGGAGCACTGCAACGGGTGTGAACCTGTCTACATTGACGGTTCGACGCCGTCTGCTGCGGACTGGACTGGTGGCACGCATGCCATTGCGTCAGCTTCCATTGTTCAGAAACCACAAACGCCTCAGATTGCAATGGACATGTGAACGCCGTCGCTGGCGTGTTGAGTGGCAAAACGATGTGTTTTTGGATGAGTCCCGCTTTAACCTGTCCAACAGTGATGGCCGCACACGTGTTAGACGCTACCGTGGCGACTGCAATCTGGCAGCCTGCACTGTGGAGCGGCATAGCGGGCAAACGCCAAGTGTGATGGTTTGGGCTGCCATTGGATACAACATGCGATCTTGACTCCTATGTATTAAGGGCAATCTGAACAGCAACAGCTACATCAGGTAGGTACTAGAGCCCGAGGTACTGCCCCTCCTTCAGGCGACTCCACATGTAATATTTCTTCAGGATAATGCCCAGCCATACATAGCAACGAATGTACAAGCCTTCTTAAATGAACGACGGGTACTGCTGCTTCCCTGGCTTGCACGTTTGCCTGACATGTCGCCCATCGAACATGTCTGGGATATGGTTGGTCGGTGACTTGTTCGTCACAGTCCTCCAACAACCACTGTTAATGCTTTGTGGACTCTCATACAAACCGCGTGGAGGGAGATTCCCCAGGAACACATCCAGGTCATCTTTGATTGCATGCCACGACGCTTAAGGGCTCTGATTGCAGCTTGTGGGGGATTTACAACAAACTGACTTCTCAAGGACAAAGGTCATGTACAGTTCTGTAATCCTAATCAATTGTGTTTTGTCATGTACCTAATTTGTGGTAGAAAGATCATTTCAATCACACGTATCCTTCTTGGTGTTGCATTTTTCACACACATTAGTTTAATAACTGCGGAGAAAATATTCCAGCAACACCAAAACCAAGCACATTTACACAGCAACCAGCTGGTGTTCTGTAAGCATAGTTTCTCTGAGCGTATGTGGAGAATGGAAAGAAGACAAGGCAGAACGGTAGAATTGATCAGACTAAGAGGGTACGCCATCGAAGGAGAGGTTAAGCTAGCCACCTTCCCTTTACCATTCACCTTGGCAACGTCACTGGGACCCAGCATACTTGTACATGCTCGTTCAGCACAACGGCGAAAGGAGTCGCACTGATTGCCAACTGCATTACGACTTCTACCTTTCACTGCCTTATGTCGAGTGTGTATGAACATGAAAAGGACTGGGTAATGGACTTGTGATGATAAGTTAATATTTAAATAATAAATCTACTGACTTTCCAGCAACAGGTCAGTGAAAATATACAGCAGTTTGCACTCGCTAAAATGCTTGGCATGCTGCATCTAGGCTTTTTTGGCGATAAGGGTAGGACCAATATATCCATCTAGGATGTAATTTATCTTGGAAGGCATCACAATATTAAAATAAATTATTATTTCATGAAATAACATGTTATTTAACAAGCACCTACAGCTTACAAGTCAATTCACGGGAACCATTTGACTGTATTTAACAAGTATAATACGCAGTTGTCCTGCTAAAAACATGCAAGAAGAGTGTTGGTAAAATTTTAATGCAATTTTTGCATATAGGGGGTGGAGCGAGCCATTATTGGTCACCTTTGGAGTAATGGCCATTTTCCTGGGAACCATGAAAGGTAGCAGTTTCGAGATTTGACTGTATTTAACATATCATATCTGTTCCAATCAGTAACTTGTATAACATGAAACTATAACACAGATTAAAGTAATTTAAAATGGTTGTTCAAGCTAACAAAAAACATAAATGCCAGGAAATGTAAGAGCATGATGTAACATTTCAGAAGAATATTAAACAGCAACTTTAACAAGACCATTTAAAAATTTGCACTTGGGGAAAATACTGTACAGCTATTAGCAGATGCGTTGCAGCTGCAGATATACAACTTGGCATTGAGGACAAAGCTGAATGTATTACCTTGATCCTGTCTGGCATTGCTGCAATGATCTGTTCCGCCAGGGTCAGCACTCGGACGTCTTGCTCCCCTGAACAAGACAAGCAGGAGCCATTGTACGCTGCAGCACTGCACATCGTCGCACACACACACAACGCTCTACACACTACGGTACTCCAGCAAGCCCATTACTCTTAGGAGCACTATGATATCAAAGCTGTGACGCCTAGACAACTCAACACACAATGCATGCCATGCCAAGGAATTACAGCAATCATTAAACATCACAAACCTAAAGACCCTTAAGCAAAGATCACTGAACACTATTGTGAATTTAGTAAACCCTGCTCATACTGCCTTGAAAGAGAGAAACCATTTCAGATATTTTGAAAAGCACAATTGTTTTTATAAACAGCATAAAAAGCTGCTATTTCAACAGTTTTAATACCTCTGTAATTCATTTGCACAAATTAACCTCCAAAATTCAATTTTGAAAACTTTCAGTATCTGGTTACCAACACAAGTATGCATCTTCTACATATACACATACTATCTGATGGGAATTTTAATCAATTAACCTACATGTTTGCTCTGAAAATTATTTCCACTATTTAAGTGTGTACAAATACAGTAGATTTACCAGTTAATATCCAAAGGCCTGACAAACTACCTATAACACCAACTTTGTAACAAAAATACAAGCTTAATATAATAAGTTGTGAGGCCCCAGTTGCCAACGAAGGAGTGGGATACGTGCGACACTCTCACGACGCGAGCCGACTGTTTTACGACCCTCGAGCAGGAAAGCTACACTGTCTGGTGACAGTTCGCATTCCCAGCCGGGCTGCCGACAGAGGGACAACCAACATGGTGCGACGCTGCAAACAATCTGTGCTGCATACATTCCACTTTAAGAGATGTTCATTCAACATGTTTCTCTGTACCCAGCCCTTAGCAAGTTACCGCTAGACATTTGCTCACAAAGGCAGTACGCCCCGCACACACAATGCCACGGAGGATGTACCACACAACAAGCATATTCTGGCATTACAGCACCTACCACAGGAGGTAACGCTGGGAACCACGTGCAAGGATGTTTAATTGGGCATTGATCAGAATGACAACCTCATGATGTTATCTTTCTAGAAGTTTGTCACTTCAACAGTGGTCTGTGAGAATACTGCACCCTGTCGCCACCAGCCGCGCCACCGCAACTGTCAGGCGCAGGTCAAATTTCTTCCAGGGAAGGCGAGAACGCAACCTCGCGGAACAAGGGCTTTAGCCCACGCACCCAACTGTCAAAACTGCCTCTTGCCCGAACACACTTTCCAATCCTTGTTCACTATTACATCTGATGGGAGTAAAATCATATGCACTACACTATGTATGCATTTAAAAAAGAAAAGGATTATTGTCAAAGGTACACGTTAAAAAAATTTCACTTAATTGGAAACATTTAATTATTTCTTTGATGATACTTTACCACAATTGAAAACTCTCAAATTGTGAGAAGTTTACACAGGTGATGAGAGTCAATGAAAAAAATCAATAAATAAGGACGTATTGTGGTGGTGAGGCCAGTTCCCTAGTTCAACCACAGTGCCACACTCGGTGTAACCACCTGCCAGGTAGTGGCTTCACCATCACCAAGCAATGCGTAGCATCGCTCAGCAGGGAAACACGTTTCCTGCCCGTTAACGTTGTCTGCATCCACGTTTGTCCTCATGCCACTCTGCAACCCTACAAGGGTCACTGACCGTGGTCTACTTCCGGCAGCATTACATTAGCACTGCCATTCTGTCGCTCTCTTCCCCACAATCCCCTGTGTAGGCTTGAAGGGCTTGTAAGGTGGAGCTTAAGGTTGGATTAGGCACAAGTAAAGGAAATGCATACGGGACGAATCTGCAGCAAACTTCCCTAGTCACCATTCAACTAGCAAACTGCCTGAAGTCCACCGCTCTGTGGAGCTGATGGGAGTGTCACCGTGGTACCTGGCTGGTTGGGCTTCACTGCGGGCTAGTTGAAACACTTACTGGTAGATCCAGTTGGTTCGTGTCCCCATATCCCGTCGCAACAATGCCCTGCTGGCAAACTTGCGTCTGCAAGACCGTGCACGCTCCGAAGGGACGTCCGGCCCTACCGCTCCGGCGGATCACGCCTGCAGTAGCAGCGGCACGTGGTGCAAATGGTCGCGGACTTGTCGTGCGTTCTGCTATCGGATGTTTGCAAGTCCGACTCGGGACCGATCACGTTCGCTCGCAGACGTGCGGCATTTCTCCTCGCCCGGAGGTTCGAGCAGAGGGAACGCAAAGTGCAAGCTGTGCATTTGACATTGTAGGATGAAGGGCACAAACAGTGCTGCAGATGATGCACCGAGTGATTGAAATGAAGAAAGCTGTACTCTAATGCTCTTGTGGTTTACCTTTTATCCCTCCATATTGTCTGTCTCATACAAGTTGGCGAGATTCTGACAGTCAGTGAGTGGCAACTTGATGTATACGAAACAAACAAAGTGCCATTTACAAAATCCTGTATCAGCTGATGCACGAACAAACAAAAGTTAATATTATGTTGGCTATTCTGGGTGCACTGCAAACGCACATCAGAACAGCAGAAAATACGCAATAAGAAAGGGTTCCTGGTTTAATTAATTAATTTGATTTACGTGTTCACAAAACAGTGGTTGTTAGTGTTACAAACTAAACTTTGTGCTAAAGTAGTATTGTATAGGTGTTCTAAATGAAATGCATAATAAAACGATATGTATCCAAATGAAACGCAACTTCAAAATCTTTTTCATGTCGTATCCCCACTCTCCATCTCTGCTTTCCATACGCACTTGATATTACCTCCAAAAGCATACAGAAATATTGGATAATATTGTTGAATTATTTTTTCTAATAATTTGACTAAATATATTTTAAATTCGTGTCGTTCTGAGCCAATAATAGAAGAAAAGTCCACTTTTTAAAAGACGGGAATAAGAGGCAGGCCCACGTGCTGCTATCTGTTGAGCAATGTAAATGGCTCACACCTCGCCCTGTCATGCAATATGCGCCATCTGTCCGCTCTTTCCCGAAGCATTACCATCCAGTAAAGAATAGCTTTAGCGTGTAATATATAACAAATTTACGAACAGATACAAATACTATTATTTTTCCGTGAGCTCTGCATAATTTTTAAAGTAACACATATTTTGTGTACAGCGATTTTGAGTACTAGTAATTTCTATTCGGCCGGTAATAGTTCGACTACGTAAATTATACGTCATATTGTTCTCCTGAAAACCCATTTATTGTTTCCGTGTTGTTACTATATTGTATCAATAAAACAAAGAAAGTGGGACACGTGTGAATAGTTTTTAAGCAATTCTTACGTTATTCCACATCACATATTTGCAACTCTATAACTGTTTAGTATCGGTAATAGCAGAATTACTGCTTTGCAATGAATAGTCATTGGTGAGTCGTTGGCAAATTAAAGTGAATGGTCAATCAAGTTTCCTGAATTACTTTTAATTCCAGTAATATTAGCTACGACGTCCAAAGTGTGATAATAGCTACAACTACCATCTCGCAAATGTTTACCCAAATTCGCTGTCTCGGACAAATTAAGAAAGAGTTAGCAAATATTTAATTTTTGGAAGGTTTTATATTTTTAATTTTATCACCTACCAATTTTCGTTAGACAGATGCCAGTCTATACCTTAAAATTTGTTTGGCAATACAGTACAATAGCAAGTGGATTAGCTGACAGTGTGTTAATAAAATATGCAACCTCTACTTGACGCACCAGCTGATGGCGAAAGGATACATAAACCAAAAGTAAACATTTGGCGCTACTTTCATCGAACTGTCAAAATCTTGACCAGTTACACAAGACAGAGAATACCAACAGCGAAGGCAAGTATAGAGAAAGGAGAACTGAGTTAGCATCCCCACCCCACCACAAGAAGCACATTGAAAGAGTAGCAGTGTGGTTGACCAATAGTGGTCCCCCATGCGAGTGCAGACACAGCTGACTGCGCTAACATGGTCAGCCCGTTGAACACGACCAGCTTCACCTGGAGGAGTCCTCAGCCTCGACTACCCCCGGACCACCTGCGGAACCCAGCTATGCTCCCCCACGGGAGAGCTGACAGATCCTGAGTGACTACGTCGCAAAACAAGCTGAGACCTCACAACTACAGATCATCTCAATATGTACTGGTTTTCTGGAGACAGCCTCGAATAGCACCACACAACTTAATTCAATCCTGTAATTAGTATCATCGGTAATAGGTTTACAAATCAACTCGTGCGTTTATTTTGTAGTTGGGTGTTGCCACACGTGGCTGTCTCCAAAACACAGCCGATCTTTACCTTGGAAAGCAGTGGCACCCACAACGCTGGCCAGTACACATCTTGCACTAAGTTCACATCCCTCCACGATACTTAATACCAGCGGTAAACCGGACCCTTGACAAATAACCTGGATTTACAAAGTTCATACTTCCCGTGGTTGTAGAAGCAGGTTTCGTTGAAACATACCTGTCTGTAGCGGGCTAGCCCGTGGCTATCCACGTTGGTTTTCAGTTAGCGATCCATAGCATTAGCAAAACATGAGCAGCTTACCTTGTTAGATATTCCAATGAAATTCAAATTCCAGTCTGAATAAAACGTCGGGTAATCTGAATAATTACGACTTAAGTTATTCTCAGCCAAGAATTCAGTCCAACTTCACAATGTAAGACTGACCTGCGTAATCACTCAACTAGGATGAAACCATACGAAAATACACAATGCAAAATACTTCTGCCATACTGTGATGCTATTTCCAACAAACTGAAACTATTCACTCATAGAGTCGAACACAATTTTAAAAAGTATTACGAAAACAGCAGAGGAGATTATGGCACGAGAGAAAAGTTAAACATGTAATAAATGAACTAAATCATTTTATCAGAAACTTACTATTAAGTTTATAGTTACTTGTGGTTCGTGATACGCGTCACTGTAACACTAAATGTTTGAATTTCATATTACTTTTTTTAAGTTTCTTGTGCACAGTAACTCTATTTTCACTCAACGTTAAAGTTTGAACCGAGTTTAATCCAAACTGAAATTTTTGCTATAAATGAGGTATGCAGCACGAGAGAAGAGACACATTGCATGAAACATAGTAAGCTTACCGAGTTCTTGTGGGTGCGATCAAACACCTGCAGAAAACAGGTATAAATACATACACACACATACACACAGAGATGTTTGCTAACCTACAACACTGTCGCCCTTGGCTTCTGCATCGTCGTCCGAGACTGCCTCCACATCTACGACGGGACTATCACTCCTTACATCTGTGGCCACTTCGCCTGGACCAACAGTCAAGCATCAGCAAACACAAAACTCGAAGACAACCGGAGACCAAACTGCAGGGCCATGCCGAGTTCCCACACACTCTTCTCGATATTTAATTTTTTAAATACCGCATATGCAATACAGCAAATTAAATACAAGCAATACTTTACATGTCACAGTACGCCAATATCAAAGTGATGCAGATGATACTGATGTTGCAATGCCAATGCTATTGTAACAGTAACATTACTAAATACTGAACACATGCCTGTATGAGCATTACTTAAGTTCTTTAACAAAAACACAAGTTATATTTTCCACTATGTTACAGCAGTTGTCCATGTTATGCTAATATATTTATTATGTAAAAATCACTTAAATTACAATGTTGGGGACAAAACTTTGCTGCATGTAGACCCTGATTTTATAAATTTAGAAAATGTCATAGTAACATCACTACGGGTGGACAGTATTAACAGACTGCATAGCAGTACTTGACTGGCCAAGTAAACTGGCACGCTACGAACCAAACACTGTTGTCAAGTCTCCTATGGCAGACAGTATCACATGCAACAACTGGTATTCACTCCATCACATTAACAAATATAGAGGCAATTGAAAAGTAAACAATATATAAATATATTACATCTATATACATATATACACACATACACACAAATACATGAGTTTTGTGTGGAATACAGCATTAAATGGATATATTAAATAATTGTTTTATAACATAATTATATAATGAACATCAGATATAACTTTTACATCCTTGTATTATTTCTTATTCAAGGAACTGAAGAGGTCAAATTGATCCAGACAGTCCACGACTTCTCACACTTTCGGCCTAACCGCTCTCATTTTGTAACGTGACAAACACGATAAGGTCGGCACGTACAGCGACACAGATAAGCAATTTAGCCAGAATGGGAGCAAAAAGCTTTCTGTCTAGACTGACAATAAGAAAGTCGGAAACTTTAAATAACAGATAGTCGTTTATGTTGGGAAATAACACAGGAAAGGCAAAGACACGATAACTTTGAAAACTATCCTTATTTGCGAAAGGAACATTCACAACAACATTAAGGGAAGAATTATAAATAATTGCTTGTGCAGTATTGAAGCCATAGTATGCAAAAAGATTTTCAAAAGTCACTGGAGCAATCAGGAGCAAAGGGAGTGATACCAAAAGTTGAATTTGGTTCAAGATATTCCGGAAAGACTTTGAATTCAAAAGAGTAGAGATCAACTTGTCATGGACACTAGTCTCAATAGCATGTTTCAAATAGAACAATTCTAGCCTGGCGCTAGATAAAGCTTCGCCGACCCTCAATAGCATAGTATTAAGGTCTAACCTGAAACTAACAATTACAATCTTATCCCGCTGTTCATGAGTAGTTTGGTTCCACACCGAATACAAAATCTTGTAATTGTTTAAATAGCTATGCGTACTGGCATTATATTTATTTACAACTCTGCCTCATCTACATGCGACATCACGCCACCCCAAGTGAGGTTTGAACCCAAGACGGCTTGTTTCCAGAGCCAACCAGCACACCCCTACACAAGAGGTACCCAAGAATATGGCAGCCGAAGCCGTCTCTGCCATTATGTCGGACGTCACGAGTCTTGTAATCACCCCCGTGTGCAACAGAACCTGAGCGAAGCGCTGCCTCTAAGTGAGCGGTAGAGAGACAACCTGGACACAAGGAAGTAGTGTTCACTTCCAACCTCTACCAAGACAATGTGGCCAGCGCTGCCAAGGGGGGAGCTCACGCCCGAATATACCCGACCAGCCAAAGGTAACCGAAGGAGCCATGCCGGCCGACCATATACGCCGGCGCGCAGCCCCAAAACATCAGTTGAATACTCGGCAGCTCACTCCACCACTTCGTATGCTGGAGCTCTCCGCTTGCCGCTTTCCTCACGAGAGACCTTCCAGAAGACTTCTAGACCAGCGTTCAGCGACCCTCGAAGAAGTCTTCTTCCTTCCTTGTACTAACTACCACTTTGGTAGTGACCCCCAAGTCCCTCCAGGACAAACAGTGTTGGCAAGTTAGGGTCCAGTTATTGTCATAGCTACTTAGCTCACCTGCTCTTCTTGTTTAGTTTTGCCCCAGCAGGTCTCCTTCACCTGATTAACGTTGTCTACTTCAGCCGGTTTCAGTACAATTGATAGTTACGAGATAGTACAGGCCACAGTGTCTATTCCTCAGTGATATAAACACGTGTTCTTACCTTAACCCTGTGTTCTCATTCTAGGGCGACTGTTACTTTATATCTCATAGATGTCAACCTACAAAGGAGAAGCAGAAGACCGCGTCTTGATACAGATATTGCTGAAACTAGTGTAGGACTGCGGGCTGCCCTTAATCGAGCACACATACGTTGCCAAACATAACACAGTCGACAGCCACCCATGCCTTGAACCAAGTACTCCGTTACTTGGAACAATGTAAGGTAGAGCCACAACCACTAGGAACACACATGACGAAGTGGTTAGACATCATGATCATATAACCCACTTCATCCATTGCGCTGAACTTTGCCGGTTGCAGTGACAGGACTGATTCTGGTTGGCCTAACCTCTTCTGGTTACACTTTAGACAGGGAACTCATTGCCTGCTCCTCCTTCGTGTGGTAGAACTTAGTACCTTCCTGTATTTTCTTCACCCATACAAGCGGTGCACAGTGGAGAGCTAAGAGGGCAGCTACTGCCTCCAAACCTAGTCAGTTGCTCTGCAACCCATTGCCGTCTGCCTTCAGCAGCCCCTCCCCAAAGGACCGAGCTCAATCCACCTGCCTACTATCGAGGCCTCACCTCCCAGTCCTCCCTAGATCCCTTTTCCAGCCGCCCCAGAAACTCACCGGAGAACATCATCCCCTGGTGGATTGTTTTCGCCTGGGCCTGCACGTGCCGTTGGGCATCTCCTGCCCATTCTTCAGGCCGTCACCACCATCGAGAACTGCAGAAGAGCTCAGCTCAGGGGAACCTGAACTGCCCTACTCAGCAGCCCGTCCAGATCGCTGCCCGCAGCCAGGGCACCGCAACCAGCCAGCTCACCATCCAGGATCTACCCCGGCGGAGACCCAAGTGCCTCTTGTAACACAACGAAAGCCAGTAACCCTAATGCCGAACTTTGTGCCTTGTAGGCGGCCTACGCCTACCTGCCCTGCTGTTTATCGGAGGAGAGTTACGGCCCGATGTAACGTGAAACAAACTCCCTCTCAGTGAGTTGCGAATCAGTGCCTCTGACCGGCAGGCACTATAGAACCCTTGTCCGACAGTGGCGTCGCAGCTTTCCGAAAGACGTCGCACATCAACCAATACATCTGAAGCATTACGTACTTGGATGCGAGTCTACAGATATTTATGTTCACAAATACTGTGTAGTAAGTAGTACAATTAACTTGGCATTAAACACTGAAATCCATGCAATTTATAAATTAGGTGTATTACATCCATTTTCAGTTTTGATGACTGAAGTCCAGTTTTTTTCTGTTTCTTTGACAGGTGAACCACTTTGTTACTAATGGCTGTGGTATTTTTAAAATTCGGTTTTTATTAGATATAATTTAAAAATCACCACTTCTGTACACAGCCAGTTGTAAAGTACATATGTTTAGTGCTCTAAGTTACTACGTAATCTGTTCACATCAGACAGGACTCGTGGCTTCAAACTACAACACACTGCATGGACTGCTTTTCATCGGTTGGCAAAAGAAGACTTCTTTCCTTTATGCAGTTCACCTCAAACAACAGTTTAAACATAACAACACACACATAATACTATTGAATAAAAATCACACTTTTCTTTTCATGTTATACATGCTATCTTTGTTCACTGTGGATGGAAGTTATTCACTGAAGTGTGTGTAAACTTTCAGAAGAAGAAACGGTCATATATGAAAAGATTGTTGTATATTTTGAAATTGTAATACATTATTAGACCCTGAAATAAAACTTAAAGAACAACTGTCGGATAGGTGAATATTAGTGATGGGTTGAGTCTCGAAAATTGAAGTCGAGTCGAACTGGCAAAGATCGACTCGTCATTCGATTTGAGTATTTTCCCAGCAGGCATCGAGCTACGAAACGTGCAAGTCAAACCGCTGTGTTTTTAGATTATAAACAAACAAATATTTGCACCAAACAATCACTTCTCGTGTCTCGTGAATCAATAATTTTACGTTACTGAACCGCTAAAGTTGCGTTGTAATGATAACAACTCTGCTACACGTGTTAACACTCTGTTGTCGTTTGGGATGTTCGGCAGCAGACGACAGATAACATCGAGGTCGACAGGTACAGTCGCTCAACACGACACAAATACTACAACCATACCAAGACTTATTTATAAATGAAAAGCCTCGTTATCTCATGGCACTTCACACNCTCGTGTCTCGTGAATCAATAATTTTACGTTACTGAACCGCTAAAGTTGCGTTGTAATGATAACAACTCTGCTACATGTGTTAACACTCTGTTGTCGTTTGGGATGTTCGGCAGCAGACGACAGATAACATCGAGGTCGACAGGTACAGTCGCTCAGCACGACACAAATACTACAACCATACCAAGACTTATTTATAAATGAAAAGCCTCGTTATCTCATGGCACTTCACACCNCACGACACAAATACTACAACCATACCAAGACTTATTTATAAATGAAAAGCCTCGTTATCTCATGGCACTTCACACCTCCAGCAGAAATATGGGTACATACAGTACACTTGTCATTATTTCTCTCATAATTAGTTTTAAATACGTGTACATAAAAAAGTAATAACTACTACAAACGCTCACTCGGCAGCATCCTGACAGATACTCACCCACTCCGCTCCCGCAACTGTTATTTTCTTTTTCAAGTGGCTGACATTACAGATCCTTTTATACCTACCATAGTCATTCACTCATCAGCAGGAGGGAGAAGGCAGTGCTGCGAATCTTTTAACCAAGCATAAGATTATTCTTATTGGTAGAAACTAGTTCCAAACTTTTTTCTTGGTAAACCATCACTTTAAGAGGAGGAGGAAGTTAAAGTTCTTTATAATTTTTCCTAATTGCAGTAATTTTTGATATTGAAATTGCACCAAGTCCATTCACGGTTACTTCCAACTTTTCTGAAGACCAGCTAATGCTCTACTTCCAGGATATTCCTACGCCTCATGCAAACAAAGCTTAACCGAGTCAAAATAATTTGGCTGTACCAAAGGGACAATGCATATCGCATTTTACATAAGAACTATTTCTCACCAGGCGTTGCCAACACACCTATCTTCTCCCTGTTTTTATTCATATTATTTATAAATGAAATATTATAACTTATGGAAAATATGTAAGTTAAAGTTCAGTCAAATCAAAAATAAGGTTTTTTTTTTTAACACAAGCATTTGATGCTTGTCATATGACATATTTAGGAAACAACAAAAAACATCGTACATGGGGTGATTTTTCAAAGGTTTGAATGAATAAAGTGGGAAGAAACTGCAAATAGACTATGTAAGTGGCAGGCGTTAGACCAGTGTACACAGCCACANTTGAATGAATAAAGTGGGAAGAAACTGCAAATAGACTATGTAAGTGGCAGGCGTTAGACCAGTGTACACAGCCACAAATTTACATTTAAGATGCAAACTTGACTTTAACTTGGAAATTTTATACTGAACTCTGCTCGACTGAATACGAGTTTCACACACCTTGACTCGAGTCGACTCAAAGCTGTCAAAATCAAACTAGTCCATCACTAGCGAAAATATCTACAGTTTTGNCACACCTTGACTCGAGTCGACTCAAAGCTGTCAAAATCAAACTAGTCCATCACTAGCGAAAATATCTACAGTTTTGTGGTAACTGAAAGAAATAATATTTTACACTTTTGGAAATAGTTCTGAAAGCATGCTGTTTTTTTTTTTTACAATATATTTACAGATACAATTTATGATTAAAATAAGAAAGAACTGCTTCTAAGGTTTTACAAAACAAATTCATCCAGCAATTACACTCGCCCACTGAAATAAGTCAGACATAATCAATAGACCATTATGAAGTGAACACTGATGTTTACTGTTGAATACCAAAGTTCAACCGTATAAGCAACATACAATATATGTGCAAGTTTATAATTCAGTCATTGTAGTGTTTGTAAAAAAAAAATATTAAAATATTAAAAAACAGCCATTTAAATAACATAAAATTGTTGAAAATTGCAATGCCAGGTTCTACAAAGCAAAGGCGTTCGTACAGTATGAGAGATACGATATCATGAGACTAATAGCTTCAGCAGGTGGATGGTGAAAGTTGACTTAAAACTGGCAGAAAAAAAACAGGTATGCATTCTACTACATATCAACATAACATTGAAATCAAAGTGAACGTTTGAAGCATTCCAATTTATGAACATTATATTTTGCAGACACATACAAAGTTTTTCAAATGCCTTGTGTTGATTACCAACTACGGCCTATACTAGATACAAAATATACGTTCTACATTTTTAATAGCAGAAAATTAGTCAAATATTTATAGTGCTTCAACATGAGAATAAATCAGAAAAAGTGAAAGAGAATTTCCTCATAAAATGTACAAAAATACATATACCAAAAGTGAAAAAGAGAAAATTAATACAAGCATCGTAAATACTTACCTCTATTTCAACTTTCACCACCGCCCNCAAGCATCGTAAATACTTACCTCTATTTCAACTTTCACCACCGCCCCAGAGCTTCACAGTTTCCTATTCTACAGACCAGCGGAGATATTGCAAACACCGTCTCCTTCCGTCAAGTACGCAGGCAGGACAATCAACTAAGGGCCAGTTTCAGCAAAGAAGTTAGTCAGCGTTCATCGAGTCCATTGTTCCACCCGGTATTCGAAATTAATTTTTCAAATTAAGCAAGAAAAACAGACTGTTTTGGTAACTTTTTCTGTAGGTATCACTGAATTGCATAGAAACAATTAAATTGAAGAATATGATGACATTGGCTGAGCAATAGATTTCTTTCCCAAGAAAGCTTGGATAAATGGAATTTTGGGATAAATTGAATAGTAGGTCGCCCAAAAATAAAATATTATTTATATTTTTTATGAAATCGTAGTTTTCAATTTTATAATATTTTATTGTAACGAAAGTTGTCCAACATTTCTAGAATACAGCATTTATTAATATTTCTCCAAAACTGTAGCAACATTTGCGAGTTCGGTAATTAGTAAGGTTGGTAAACAGTTCCAGAAATTGTTCTTAAAAAAGAGGCTTTGAGGTGTCTTACAAACTACGAGTGTGGCATCTGTATGGCAAACAGCCACAGCAGATATTGTAGGATTTAAAAATGAATTTATTTAAGAAAAAAAGGAATTATTTTTTTTAAATTTTCATTTGCTATACAGTAAAATTCCATTGAAAACGTACTTCACATTAGCACAGGGGCCACAACTGCCACGGTTACGTACCAGTGCCGATCTTCACCAGAACTCCGAGCTGTTAACGGCGAGTTAGGGATGGTCCATAGATTAAGTGTCCTTCTGGAGTAAAGTGGAAGGGCATCCCACTCCACCATATCTTCTCCACCACTCTATAGGGATGCTAACAGGAGGCTCGAAGATAATTTATTCCCCATCATCACTTGGCACATATAACATCTCCCCGGTTGGCAACAATATAACTACATACGTATAAGGATAACTGACCTATCGAGAGCTTATGACAGNTCCGAGCTGTTAACGGCGAGTTAGGGATGGTCCATAGATTAAGTGTCCTTCTGGAGTAAAGTGGAAGGGCATCCCAGTCCACCATATCTTCTCCACCACTCTATAGGGATGCTAACGGGAGGCTTGAAGATAATTTATTCCCCATCATCACTTGGCACAGATAACATCTCCCCGGTTGGCAACAATATAACTACATACGTATAAGGATAACTGACCTATCGAGAGCTTATGACAGTCTACACTACGGAAGTGTTAAGTCACTAAGTATCCCTAATGGCAACAGCGGTTGCTAAAGGCCTGCTACATTCACAGGAATTAGCAGCGAGGCCAGAACAAGCAGATGGATGGTCCGGGTANAAGCCAGAACAAAGAGATGGATGGTCTGGGCAGAACAGTGCCCTGTCTGTTCCGCAAAATCCTGGCACGTAATCTGTGCAGCATTAATAAAAATGGAGGGACACAAGTTGCTGTCCAATCTTTTTATTCTGAACACAAAGTAAGCAGAGTGTGGAAACCAGGGGTCCGGCACATTGCATCGCTTCAGGGAAAGAGTGGCTTATTACGTTCGGAAACGCACTACTCCTGTGCGATACTGACGGACCTCACATTTGGTGGCGCGAAGGCAGTTGCCGTACGGAGAGCAAGTGGCCACGGACGACGTCGGCGAGGAGTACTGCTCTCACGAACGAGCTCCTTCGTCGTGTTGTGAACAGCACAAGTACAGAGGAGCGAGAACCGAGGTGGAGGTGACGATGTGTGGGTGATGCTACATTGTAGCACAGCCTGCTCGCTAGCAAAGGTTACCTCATGTTTCCATCTGTGCTCCAGCATTAACAAGTGCGGCACATTTGGTGCGGCGTGCAACCGAGGCTACTACGTCATCTGCACCCCGCTCGGCTCCACAGAAACCCAGGACAGAAGAAGAGAGAGAAAGTGAGTGATGTACGGTGAACAGAGAGNGTACAAGTACCCAGGAGCGAGAACTGAGGTGGAGGTGACGATGTGTGGGTGATGCTACACAGCCTGCTCGCTAGCAAAGGTTACCTCATGTTTCCATCTGTGCTCCAGCATTAACAAGTGCGGCACATTTGGTNCACAGCCTGCTCGCTAGCAAAGGTTACCTCATGTTTCCATCTGTGCTCCAGCATTAACAAGTGCGGCACATTTGGTGCGGCGTGCAACCGAGGCTACTACGTCATCTGCACCCCGCTCGGCTCCACAGAAACCCAGGACAGAAGAAGAGAGAGAAAGTGAGTGATGTACGGTGAACAGAGAGAGGTACAGTCGCCACAGTGGACAGACGATTAAAGAAAACATAGCAAAACTCAGTTTTCATAGACTCAAGAAATTTAAACTGAAGGCAACAGTGGTGGAATGCAATATGGCATTTAAATAAAATTTAAACCAGGTTTTGTTACTTTCACTTAGATGAACTTCATTTGTGAAACAGGCCCCAAATAAATTACGGTGTAGGGATGAGTTTAATATTTCCGAATATGAAATATGTGTAAAAGAACTTTGGTCCAGAAAATAGGAACAGTAACTAACAATTCTAGTTTGTGTCGTACAAAAAAAATTCATAAAACAAAGAAACGTAATTCTTGGTAGTTTAAACATACAAAACTAACAATGTACCCTATTTATAATCAAGATACTTACCCACTGAAGCAACTGCATTAACAATTATACTGTTAACATAAGTAGATAATATGGATTTCCTAAATGAAATTTGAAGTAAATTCGATAAAGTTTAGTAGAGATTTAGTTGTCTTGAATGAATTGGAATACACAAACAAGAGAAGATAATAGCACAGCTTACATAAAGCAAAATCCATCTTCCTGATGGGAGAGCTTCGTAACGTGTCTTCTTTGCTGAAGATGTTGAACGACGTGGACACGGGGCACGCCAANTCTTCCTGATGGGAGAGCTTCGTAACGTGTCTTCTTTGCTGAAGATGTTGAACGACGTGGACACGGGGCACGCCAACGGCAGGGACATACTACGGTCGAACCTGTTGATCAGCAGTTCATACATACTTTTACCGTGATTTTTGAATGGCAGTGTTTTTCAAAATGGTAACCCACAAGCACCTATTACATTTATTATAAAATATAATACAAGCGACTTCAAACTGACTTTTCAGCTTCCCTGTTAAATAATAATCACACCCTTGCTTTCCATTTTGTCTGCTACAGCAATATATCAGCACCACTCAAGTTCCTACACGACATCCACAATTCGTTTGTTCTCAATAGGCCTGCACAAAGAAAGCCTAACTAGTGATGGTTTGATGTCTGATATCAGCTATCAGTAATGAAGCATTATCACTTAAAAATTACAATAACATACTGCAGACCCTCAACTTTATGAGTACAGTGATCCCTCGTCAACCATGGCTTCCTGTCACCCTTTCAATTATCCATGGATAATTTTTACACAGTTTCCTCAACCACAGTACAAGGATTCTATTATGTGTGATTCTCCATTTTCTTAAAAATGGGCTTTTGTGGGTTGAGTTGGTGCATTTCACACAATACCGTCATTGACTCCACCTTTGTTTTGTTCTAGGGCAGAGTAAAGCAATAAATACTGCCAACTAGATGCTCGCCAGGGGGTAGAGGATGGAGAGTCAGCAAGTATTCTTTGTCAAGGTCGCGTGTGCAGGTTCCACCTTCTCTCCCCTCTTTCAACCTATAACTTCTGGCTTCTTCCTTAGCTGTCAAAACAAGCAACTTGAAGCTGTTTTTTCACTTTCCAGCACAGTCTCCTTACTCACAATAGATGGAGGTTGCAAATATAAACTGTATTTTATTTGACAAACAGTTACAATTTAAAATGATAAATCATACTTCACTTCAAAANTCTTCCTGATGGGAGAGCTTCGTAACGTGTCTTCTTTGCTGAAGATGTTGAACGACGTGGACACGGGGCACGCCAATGGCAGGGACATACTACGGTCGAACCTGTTGATCAGCAGTTCATACACACTTCCTTTACAGTGATTTTTGAATGGCAGTGTTTTTCAAAATGGTAACCCACAAGCACCTATTACATTTATTATAAAATATAATACAAGTGACTTTTCAGCTTTCACACCCTTGCTTTCCATTTTGTCTACTACAACAATATATCAGCACCACTAAAGTTCCTACATGTCATCCACAATTCATTTGTTCTCAATAGGGCTGAACAAAGAAAGCCTAACTAGTGATGGTTTGATGTCTGATATCAGTTATCAGTAATGAAGCATTATCACTTAAAAATTACAATAACATACTGCAGACCCTCAATTTTATGAGTACAGTAATCCCTCGTCAACCATGGCTTCCTGTCACCGTTTCAATTATCCAAGGATATTTTTTACAGAGTTTCCTCAACCACAGTACAAGGATTCTATTATGTGCGATTTTCCATTTTCTTAAAAATGGGCTTTTGTGGGTTGAGTTGGTGCATTTCTCACAATACCGTCATTGACTCCACCTTTGTTTTGTTCTAGGGCAGAGTAAAGCAATAAATACTGCCAACTAGATGCTCGCCAGGGGGTAGAGGATGGAGAGTCAGCAAGTATTCTTTGTCAAGGTCGAGCTTCTTCCTTAGCTGTCAAAACAAGCAACTTGAAGCTGTTTTTTCACTTTCCAGCACAGTCTCCTTACTCACAGTAGATGGCGGTTGCAAATATAAACTGTATTTTATTTGACAAACAGTTACAATTTAAAATGATAAATCATACTTCACTTCAAAAANGGTTGCAAATATAAACTGTATTTTATTTGACAAACAGTTACAATTTAAAATGATAAATCATACTTCACTTCAAAAATGTTAGATTTTTGAGGCAGAGGCAAATAAATAAAGTAATTAGATTAGTTTCCTTATAACCTTCTATAATTACTCATTCAAAATCACTTTGCACTTGCGTTGTGTTTAATGGCACCCTGGCTCAAAGTTTATGCTTTATTAGGCAACAAAGAAATTTCTTATGTGCATTTTGAGGAAATCAGTTTATTAAAAAAACTTTTATCTATTGAAATAAATTAATATTTCAATAACACACTCTCTGATTTTCCTGCAAAAAAACTATTGAAATTGGACTTGCGCTTGGTAAAACCTTGCATCAGCCAAGTCTCTGTAAGATCTGCCAGGTCACCCATGTTATAAGGCTGTGTGGATGACAGCCACACTCGGGTACATAAGTAGCTGCGTATCACTGTCTCTGATAAGTATGTCGCGTGACAGTTTTGAGGATTATANGCCACACTCGGGTACATAAGTAGCTGCGTATCACTGTCTCTGATAAGTATGTCGCGTGACAGTTTTGAGGATTATAACACGCCTTTGGCTCACTTCCCTCACCCCCTTACCCCACCCCCTTCAACCTTTAGCGCACTTTGCTGTCGCCTTCGAATAGGCACGTGGCATGGAAAATCTCCAGACACGTGAAGCTGAAGCGGAGGCCTCCCCCCCCCACACCCCCTTCATCTACCTACGCCTCCAACCCGCCAGCAGATCTGTCGAGAGTGCAGGGCTTTCGAGTTATCACCCAAAATTATCAGGCGTAGTTCGCCGGAACGC
>NQII01002263.1:185217-259418 GCA_002778355.1 Clitarchus hookeri | reverse complement strand
CCCCCCCACGCACCTAATAGTCGGGGCCTGGGGGACATTAACTTTGACCGTATAAGCCGCCTTGTCTTTTACAGTGGGGCTTACATACGTCAAGTTAATTTGGCGCACAACTGTGGGGCCTAGACAAGCCTACGTCAAGTTAATTTGGCTTCCCAACTGTGGGGCCTAGACAAGCATACCTCAAGTAAATTAACAACTATCGACAGCCTGAAAAGTTGTGTGCCTTTACAAGCCTGTATCACCAACATTCATCTGATGTCAAGTCTCAAGTGCTGATATGTTACTTAGCTGGCAGGCACAACCTATTCCTCTGTTTCCCATCAGATCCTGTTTTCTTTTACAGTGATTTTCAAAATGGTAACCCCCATGGTTGGTGAAGGATTTTACGAGAATAGGGAATTTACGAGATAACTCTCAGGGACCGCCAGAAAATTTCGAAAATTAAATCAATCTCACAAGAAACATAAGAAGTTGCGATTGAAATTAATTAAAAGAAATCTTCGCAAGCGATATATTATAGGTGTTGTAATGTCTTTCCCATAGTTGGTATATGCTACAATGTAAAAAACAAACGACATAGTTAAAATGATTAAAAGCTATGACTGGTTGTTCAGTGTGTTCATTGTCATTAGCACAACATGTGCTGCTGAAGAGAGGAGAAGAGTTTGGAGTCACACTTCAACATGCTGTCTCCGTCCCCACCCAGTGTGCCACACGAGGGAGGGTGCGAGAATGCAGCGCTGGTTGCTAGGTAACCATCTCCCATCTCGCCAACCACGTCAGGGGAGACAACTAAGCTCTCGTGTTTTGTCCCTCCAAGCTGCACATTTATTCAACTCTGGAGTATAGATGCAGTGCACCTTTGAAGATTGTAGATACAAAACCTGTTTTATTCAAAATATGTCTGCCTGGTGAAGTGATTAATAATATTTATTTTACAAAAGTTTGATTTCTGAGACAAAGGCAAATGAATACGGTTAGTATGACTTGTTTCTTTACGATTTTCATTCAGTAATTAATAATTGAAATCCATATCCTTGGATAGTGGCGTAAGATTCCCTTGCACATGCTCGGGCACTGTGTTAATGGATTACTAGGTGACAAAGGGGTGTTGTGTATGCTCTTCCATGTGTCTATTAAAACAAGTTATTATTTTACTAAGAAATAATGTCATTCTCCTGCAAGAAACTGCTAAAAATGGATTTTGTGTTCAGGAAAACTTAATGCACCTCAATCTTTCTCAATATACTTTTGGTCACTAGGGAAGGTAGACCTTTTGGTATATCTTTTCATTCACAAGATATCTTTCTATTTAATAAAATCCATTAGTTTTAAACATGAGTAATATTTGAATTTGTAAGGCAACAAATTTGACATAAATATCAATAAAACTTGAACACTTAACTTCAGCCTAACATTTTCATTTGGTGCCGGTTTCATTGGAATCTATTATTGTGATATTTACAATTAGTAAAAATAATATTCATAAAAATTAGTATTTTATGGTTTCATTGCATTTCTCAATAGTCAATATTACTGTGATTTAAGTCTTTAAAAATTAAGATTTTTACACAGAAGATATTGGGTATCAGTTATGGAATCGAAAAATTCCAAAATATCAGTATTGGATTTGGCATCAAGGTTTATACATATCAGGCCATCACTAGTGCAAACTAACTGAAGGCACCGAAACCCAATGACAACACTGCAGTGGAAGAATTTTAAACCTTCTATGTTTACACACCTGCAAGTCTCCCTACCTGATATGCAACAGAAAAGACACCAACACTACCGCAAAGTAGCAGAGATGACAACAGCACTGTCCCAGTACACACATAACCCTGGCCTCAGGCTTACCAAAGACATCACAAAACATGCTTTTTCCAAAAGAATTCTTTTTGTATTGGATTCGATTAGTTTTTGGTTTCGAGCAGTGTTAGCAGGCACGCTAGGTATCGCTCGCAGAGCAGCAAACAGGTCTGTCAGGATTGTGGTAGAGGACACGTGACTGGAAGGTGGAGGTTGCGGTGCGAGTGGAGCGGAGAGTGCTGGTACAGAGGCGAGGCACACGCCACGGCTCCAAGGGCACCTGGAGAGCTTGTGCGTGTCCCGGCCGGAATGCAGGGAGGGAAGACTGTCGGAGCTCTGCACGGACGCCAGGTGGATGCCGCTGTCCACGGACGGCTGCTTGCTGAGTCGCTGGCCGGCCTGGATCTCCAAGCTGCCGTCATCTCCTGGCAACACAGCACCACACCAGCACTGCCACCTTCCTTGCACCACGTGCGCCGGCTACACCCACACTTGCCTGCTTACAAACTCTCTTACCTTGCCCACATTCTTCTGTTTTGGACGCAACTACTTTCCATTTATACAGTCGACTCTAGACAAAACGACCCCAGTGATAATAACTCTCTGGAAGTAAAACGCCCTTTTTGGGGAACCATTCAAAATTTAGTTTAAAACAATGAAAAATTTGAAATAGGTTAAAAAATAAAGTCAAAACTCAAAATTATGATTGTTCACAATTTCCAGGAAAACAGTTTGTAGTTTCTACTTCAGCCATTTTTGCACAACTGTAGAGGCAAAATTATATGTTATATTTGCAGGATAAAAATTTGACTGATTTTGGTTGTCTTTGACCCCCAGAAAGTCAAAAAGTGCATCTATGTTCAATCATTTCTTGAGTAAAAATTATGTATTATTTAAAAAAAAATTTATTTATTTCAATATCTTGATGTCTTCTGGGAGAAACTGTGCCCCAGACAGACATATAGGTCAACCCTTGTCACCAAAAAAAGCCTACACATGGTGCACTGAGCAGCTTTTAGTGAGCGCTAGCTACATTCGTAAGGGTGGTTAAAGGTAGATGTGGTAATGCAGTTGCAATTAGTGTGGCGACCTTCGCCACTGCTCTGAACAAGTTGTGTATCAGAACAATGCGACCAAGGTCAAGGTCACTGGAGAGAGGGGAAGGTGCTTAGCCTGCCCTCCCTCCAGCGGCAGAGAGAGCAGCGTGTGCAGCCAATCGATTCTGGTGGTACGTGGCATGCGCTAGAGATGAGTTCTGTATCTGTTCCAAACTGAAAATGATAGAGTTGTATCTGATACAGAAATTCCAGACTACGTCATCTCTCGCTTTACCGCCAGTCTCGTCCGCGCACGTTGTCAGGTACATGTCATCAGCTATGCGTGCTATCAAGTACGGATTTTGGGTTGCTGTACTGTGTGGTATCTGTTACAGTGAAATAAAGAACTGAGTCAACTCGTGCGAATTTGAGAGTTTGCCCCTGCGACTTATTTATCATCATCGGGAAGCACACTTTGAGGGGAAACTGCAGTCTCTTCAATTCGAAAAGGAAGTTAATTGGGAATCAATGGAATACATGGCACAAACACTGTTTCTCCTCGAGCCAATCCAGTCAAAATAGTGTTCTCGACTACATTGCGATGTAGAGGTTTGACTTGCAACTTGGTGCCATTACAGAGATTTGATGGCTTCAAATTTATGATCAACATAACACGTGTGCCCACATGCAGTATAACTCTGGGAGACCCGGTAGATTTAGCGTGTTCAAAAATTCCACTGGGTAATGAACTGCTTCGTCTGTATTTACCGCCATTTCTATTGAATTGTACAAAATTTCTTCCCCTTCGAATGATTTCAGCAAAATATAATTGACAACTGCTTCTTCGTAATTTTTTGGGGTTGGAATGGCTTCTTCACACAACCATTCCATAGGCTTGTTCTGCATGTGGGCAACGTCTGGGTAAATGTTCGCTACCGGCTCCTAACCGTGGTCACTATAGCGCACAACTTGTCCGGGATAGCTGTCTGTTTCTGGATAGTCACAGTTTTCTAGTTTCAGCAGGTGGTTTGAAAATTGACCGGCAGACACTTCACCTCTCAAGACGTACTCTCATATTTTGTAAGTTTTAGCACATTAACCAAGGGTCATAAAGATCATCTCTTGAGACATGCCTCNTGGAATGGCTTCTTCACACAACCATTCCATAGGCTTGTTCTGCATGTGGGCAATGTCTGGGTAAATGTTCGCTATCGGCTCCTGACCGTGGTCACTATAGCGCACAACTTGTCCGGGATAGCTGTCTGTTTCTGGCTAGTCACAGTTTTCTAGTTTCAGCAGGTGGTCTGAAAATTGACCGGCAGACACTTCACCTCTCAAGACGTACTCTCATATTTTGTAAGTTTTTGCACATTAACCAAGGGTCATAAAGAACATCTCTTGAGACATGCCTTGATTTCATTGGCATACATTCCTCTCGGCACCACTAGTAAAGTTTGGCAAAACCTATTTATTACTTAGAATACTTTTATGAAGTTTATAATTAATAGAACCATTTCAGTATTGGTTTATTTCTAAGAAATATTTTTTCTCCATAGAAACTTTGAACTCCCATTTCTCCCCTTTAAGGGTAGAATTTTGAAAACTCTCTCCATAGTGGCTGCCTACATCACATAATGAATGTGTCGTTCAAATTTCATGTTTCTAGCACCATTAGTTGAGGTTGAGCGTTGACATGCCAATCAGATTTTCCTTTATTCTATATAGATTATATAATTACTTTTGTATCACTGTTACATGTAGAGTTGCCAACATTGTGATTTTCTCACCAGTTCTGGTGATTTCAGATGGTCTGGTGGCCAGATTTCCTTTTAGCGAAAGGTCTAACAGTTAATAATACAATTTTATGACTTTATCACACTTTTGGATCTTTGGGATGTGCATTCCCCCCGGAATATATGACACACAGCTGTGGAGGAAGCATGCTAATATCTTGTAATGCATATTACAAGTTTTATTAATTGTAATTATCTCTTTATAGGTAGTTATTTGGGCTCTGTCTTTCCTCCAGGAATAACAATACAGTTTGGCCATGTTGTAAGTGGCTTTGGGAACCCATACAGTGCAGAAGTACTGGAAGTATCCACTTACACAGCTTGGGAGTACTCTGTGCTTGTACGCATACCTAGCAAAGTCAACCAGTTCCACCAGCCACAAAGACATCAGGTGTCGGCAGCCCATGGGCCGTTTCTTGCCAAACACAATCCCAAGTCGGGCAATTTGTATATACAGCTGAAAGAGACCATACCAGAAGGGAATGCTGGAACACGCTGAAGAGCCAACCATTCTCCCAACGACTGTTCTCCCCATCTACTAAAATGCTCGGGCCTCGGAAGTCCTACATAGGACCAGAGATAGAGAATACTTAGCAGTCCCTATTCTAGAGTACATTAAGGTGTCGGTAGTCCATGCCAAAAGTGAAAAGGGCTCAATGCCCCTACAAGCCATATCTGGGTAGTCATAAACTAAGTAAATTACTTTCTAAAGAGCTCTGAAATCAATATTCATACTCTTTTCTGTCCCTGTATGGATTGTGACTGCTTGAATTGAGTTATTCGTAACACTTCACCACCCATCTAATGTTACTGTTAAACTGCTATTTTGTACTTTTTATACCAGATGTAACTCTAATTGTTGAGCAGCATCATCCAAATGCTTCCCACTGATATCTTTTGCTGATGGTGCTTTGTATGCAGGTCTTAATATCTGGATCATCTCCGAAGTTACCAATTTCAGAAACATAAAAAGGTAAATTCGCAGAATAGAAAAACATTGACACTGCCTTGTGAGGGTTTCTTTTGTGCCCTTCAGTTGTCATAGGCACGTAATCACTGATCAAATGTTGCTTTCTGTTAGTGGGTGAGGAAGTACTAGGTAACTGACTCGGACAGGCTGATGCACAAACATTTGTGGAATAGAATCAACTCGGTTCAGTAAAGGAAGACTGTGCTGCTGCTAGCAGTTGATGTTCCAGATCATCTTCGCTTTCACTCTCCTGTACCTTCCTAGCTGAACATTTCCGTAGGCGAGTTCTCACACGTTCTATCTTGCAACTTAGTCAATTCACAGTGTTTACTTCTACATTTTGAATCACCATCAATTTTTGTTACTTCTCTCCACTCATTTGCCAACTTGTGTCCAATCCCATGCACTTTTGGTATTTTCCATTTGATGTGTTCCTGGAATCTCAGATATTTTAAAATGCATTTTACTACACTTTTCAAAATGTTGCCATTCACACTAGCACCACACATGATATATTGACTGCAAACACAATATGAGTTCTAAATTACTTAATGGACTGTAAACTTTTTCAATTACAAGGTAACACCACTACACTTCCCATTC
Organism: Clitarchus hookeri; assembly: GCA_002778355.1. NCBI lineage: Eukaryota > Metazoa > Arthropoda > Insecta > Phasmatodea > Phasmatidae > Clitarchus > Clitarchus hookeri. Next base: position 253,206 of record NQII01002263.1, on the reverse strand, counting down.
AGGCTAGAATAATTGCTTGTAATAAACTGAATTATCCATTATATAGAAACACTAAAACTTTCAATACCTGTATTAACTCTGACACTTACTAGCATTTTATTTTTTTTCGACTTTGCATCATTACGTGCGCACCACTTGTCCAGAAGAAGATCAAATATCGACTTGCCACCTCCAAGGCCAGACAATCATCGCCCCTCGGGAAACGTCAGATACCGAGGGGCCGTGCGTTGAGAGAGGAGATAGTATGGGTGACCGTGTTCTATTCTCGTGAGAATAAAACACCTACTCCTGGGTTCCTGGAGATGCCCCTTCTGCAGTGGAACTACTGTGCTGCGGTGTTACACTGCCATTTGAGATAGACCCAACAGCTGACCAGCCCAGCAAGACATCACTGGCCGTGACGTCAGAGCCAGCCACGTCATCTACGAGACCGGATGGGGGATATCCTCCCCACCCACCAGCTTCAGCAGAAGTCAGCCAAAGTGAAACAGAGTCCTCAACTGCTCTGGGGAACAGGCAGCAGTGGTAAGCCAGCAATAACCCGTATCCCAGCCACCTGGAGGCACCACCTCACAACCGCAGACTTTGTATCCATCTGGCGGCCTATCTGCCCTACCCTCTTCAAGGGAACTAGTGCGAGGTCGTCGTCAGAAAATACAGACGCCTCCTCGGCAGAGTCCGCCCGGAACCTGCAGACCTCACTTGCGCAAAAATAACAAAAACCTCTCGTCGTGACGTCTCGCTTCCCTGGCTGTCATACATACACTCTTTTGACACTTCAGTAGAAAACAGGTGTAGCTGCCACATTACTGTGTATCTAACCAGATAACTAATGATTACAGAGTAGAGAGGGGAATTCCCTGCATATCTACTGCCTAACCAATCAGCTGCAATTGTGTAACTGGAAAGTGGAACTTCTTAGTATATACTACTCCTCAGTCAGTCTGATTCTGTAGCCAGGGGAATCCCCTTAAGCAATATAGGAGGAGGAATCCCCCTCCCCTTGCTTCACAGTACAGGTAACCCACTTATTTCCTGTTTATAGCGAGTCAAACTATCAACTGTGAATAAAATAAAATATAATCAACATGTCTGAATATTTTATACAGTAGAAAAGGTTTAAATACAAAAACATGCGCGTGGGCACGCGTGCACATGCGCACACACACTCTCTCTCTCTCTTTATAGATAGAGGCACAGTGCTCTAAATGGGTAACAAACCAATGGGGAGCTGTAGGAACGCTTCTGTGGTATGGTCAGAGACAAAAGCTTCCGAGCGAATCACCTCAGTAGAAACAGGTGAAGAGACAAATATATGCTTGCAGCAAAAAGAATATCCTTACTCTCGTATAGTGATGGAAATTGGACCTCCATAGTACACGCCTGAATTTAAGAATTGTTTTGCCTGACACTCCCTACTTGCAGGCAGACCAACCACCATTGGTGTGATTGTCTTGGGATGTGCACTAAAACATTTCAAGCACTTGAAGAGATGCTTCCGTATCACATTTCTAGCACCAAACAGTCAGAATTTCAGTTGCAGCAACGACTGAAGGGTGACACCCCATGAGGCACCGTCCTTGCCTCGCAGTGGCCTGCACCTCTGTCACTGCACCTGTTCTGTGCGATACACAGAGTCGCTAACACATCCGCCACATCCTCTCTATGACTCAACCATGAAGTGTGTTGCGCCGCCTGACAGGACGGCAACCTGCAAGCTACCCCCTGCCCAGTGCTGCGTTGGGCCGGCAGGTACCGAACCTACATCCCCGACGTGCAGGAGGGTTGGTTACCTCCAATCTCTAGATGCTCTAAGCACCCCTTGTTTGCCACAGCCCTCGAAGCAGTATATAGGCTGCCGGACTGGCTATTCTCGAGGCAGTTCATTAAGAGTAGGTCACCAGCTTGAATTCTGTGACACCAGTCCAGTTGTCAACCTCCCTTATGTCAGTAACTGCATTCTTGAGTAAGTTCACTGGGAGTTAGTCCCCCAGCCTGAGCACCATGTTGCTTGCTAGCCAGTTATCTCTACATATTGTAGTTCAGTTTGAACAGTCAGCTAGAGTTGGCCACACGCCCGCACCGTTAGACTGTATCGTGTGCCTTACGTTATGTTAGTTCTAAACAGTCAGGCTTTTCTGGACATAGGTTGGGAGTCTGTGTTCTTTGGCATTTTGCCATTAAAGATGCTTGGTCTCAAACCAGCCTTCTGCTTTCACAGCTACCCTACCTAGCACATTCCTACATTAGACTCGCACACGGCTTCACTGCAATGCAAACCTCCATAGGTATGGTTTGGAAAGAAAGCTGATCACATCGCTCTCCTGGGGGCTCCCACGCCAAGGGTATAGAGAGTATTCCTGGCCTCCCAAGCCCAAGGAGGGAACACCCCGAGGCTCCAGCTGTTGCGCATGACTTGAGCGGTTGTCCACCCCTCAGACGTCCTAGAGTATCGGAGGAAAACATAGTGTTCTTCTCGAGGGAAGTCAGTACCTGCAACCTGATGGTGAGAATTAAACTATCTTGCTGCACCCAACACTGCAGGCTGACAGAAGACCACGACAACCCTCCTCTCTGAGACTGCGTGTAGTTACTATCCCTCAATCCGACAGTAAGACTTGAGTGATCCTTCTTACTGCTTGTTGACTGGAAGGTAAGCGAGGATGAACCCCTACGGCATCAGCACCAGGGGGCATTGCCGGCACACTGGGAAGATCACACCAGATTTAGAGTTCCCTTCGATGAACGAGTACAATGAACATTATCCAGTCGTGCCTGAGCCAACAGGTTTCAGATAGACCCATCTGCATTCGTGCCTTCAGTACATATCACTACCCCCATACATGGTCACCATGCTGGGAGGAAGAAGGTGACTAAGATCGCACTTGCCCAGACAAAGCATGTTGGCAGGCAGGAACCAGCCCTTACCAATTCCCAGTTCATGGAGCGCACAGCTTCCTAGCTAGTGCAGGGAGAACTGACCGGGCAACTAAAGAAGCACGAAGTGGCACCAAGCTCTTTCTTGGTGCCCTATGTGAGGCCTTCGTAACTTTTCTGTTGGTTACGAGACTAGGTAGCACCTGAGAGGACGTCTGAGCTACACAAGCTCGCCCTAATTAACTAAACATTTTCAGTGTCTTAATAAACACCCTTTGGTGTCCACCTACTAATTTACTGATAATGGCCATGGAAGACAACCTTGAAGAAATCCCTGGAGGGGAGCAATGTTACTGGCAGCCCCTGCGCCATACCCGAATGCGCCGGAACTGGAGTAGGCACGGTGGAGTGTGCTCGTTGTGGCGGCACCTTCCATCTTATCTGCTACGGTTGGGAGAAGGCTGACAATAGGTAACAAGCACCGAGCGTGTAGAAAACCAACATAAATACGCTGAAATGAAGGCCCCCAAGTCTGCCGCGGTGAAACAAAGCAAAACACATGGCGAAATGAAAGTCACTGTTCTACACCAAACACATGCTCAAATATTGGAACAGATCTGGGCCCTGAGGACCATAAATGTTGCATGCTCGCATTGCAGACTGTATCGAAGACGGATGCAACATCCACGATTACTGTAATTAAAAATGAGATACAACAGGAGCGAGTTCGAGAACACAACCAATTACCACTATGTTGGTTGCTAGACTGGTCTTCCGGCAAGAAGCAGGGTTACCACCCTATAAAGAAGCAGCATCAGAGTTGCCAACTTATTGTGCCCCACAGGACGGGTAATTCAAATGTTCAAAATGTTCCAAATATAAAATGTTACTATACACACTTACAACTGACACTATTTACACAATTTACAAGTTTGAACATTCAGAGCAGGCTCTGCGAGAAGAGCTTCTAACCATGCATTGAAAAACAAGTGAAATGCTATGGAAAGTAGACATGAATTGAGTTAAAGAAGAAACTTGCTGAAAGCAAACGAGCTAGGGTAAAGTGGCGAGATAGCATGAGTTATGACTGCTAACTGATGCAAACTACCCCGTCTGGAGGGCATGCAAGGAAATATATACAGGAGAGATGTGGCGAGCTAGGGGTGGCTGGAGTGGGCCACACGGAAGGGGAAACCTCCCCTGATGCACGGCAGCATGCGCGTTCGGTGCTTGCCGGCCAGGCCAAAGTAAATGAGGGGGTGGATCCTCCCACTAGACTGGAGCGCGACATCGTGCGGATTGCCGGCCTCTCAGGCGGCAAAAGGTTTTACTCGGCTTGTACAATGGAGCGGTGCAGAGATGAAATGAGCAAAGGTGCGTTAAGACAGACAAAAATTAAACAACTAAACGAGACAAGATGTTGCCGATGACATGCCAAACTTTCACTGAGAAAACTTAAGAGGCAACAGAGAAAGGATGGCAGTTTACGAGACTATGGAGGTGAGAAGAGACACACTAGCTGCTCCTGGTGGCAAGCTCACGTCTGCGTCATGCATCAAGGTAGGATGCATCACACATACCTGCACTGAAGAAGGCACTCCAACAGCTGTTCCCCTGCGAGTCCAGCAAGCTGATGTCCAGATCCGACCTCCGCACCTTCGTCTTGTGCACCTCATTCCTGCACAATACCACACACGTAGCAGCAACACTGCCGCAGATAGCTAGCAACTACACATCTCCATCAACTACAAGTGTCAAATAAGTCATACATTATATTATTATCAACTGGAAACAAGCGACGCCTGCAAAAATTGGGCAATTATAATTTATGAAACATAACATAGTTATCTATGTTTGGTTAGCAGCACAAAACTGTTTTACTTAGCAAAGCCACATATTTTGGGATACGTAAGGCGTAGTGTAGTGCCTTGCGTAAGGCGTAGTGTAGTGCCTTGCGTAAGGCGTAGTGTAGTGCCTTGCGTAAGGCGTAGTGTAGTGCCTTGCGTAAGGCGTAGTGTAGTGCCTTGCGTAAGGCGTAGTGTAGTGCCTTGCGTAAGGCGTAGTGTAGTGCCTTGCGTAAGGCGTAGTGTAGTGCCTTGCGTAAGGCGTAGTGTAGTGCCTTGCGTAAGGCGTAGTGTAGTGCCTTGCGTAAGGCGTAGTGTAGTGCCTTGCGTAAGGCGTAGTGTAGTGCCTTGCGTAAGGCGTAGTGTAGTGCCTTGCGTAAGGCGTAGTGTAGTGCCTTGCGTAAGGCGTAGTGTAGTGCCTTGGAAAACCAATGCAACAACAAATAACTTGCAAAGTTTTGACTGGAGCATCGAGTGAATGCAGTAAGACCGTACTGGAAATTACTTTGATCTGCAACAAAACAACTGGGTAGAGATGGACAGATTTGAATCAACTTCTGTCAATTTGCTTTTATTGACTGAATCCGTGCTTCTGCCTATGTACAAACTACAGAAAATTTTCCGTCGATTTGACAAACATAAAATGTTGCAGATGGTTTTGAATTATTATTCAGTATAAAAAATTTATAAGACTGGTCTTTGTGGACATTAAATGTTTTCCCGCATAACCAAACGTGCTTTCACCGCCATTACACAGCATTCTGGAAACGAAAACCTCCGTGAAAGAGATGCTCAACTTGCACCGTTTTTCCAAACTGCGCCTGTAGTTTCTGTCCCGAGATCCTCCCTGCTGCGAGATAATCTCGGTGAACAAGACGTCATGGTCATACCTGATGCCACAGTTTAGGTTTCTGGGAAACAGCAGGCTGTGAAAAACCACTGTGTAATGTGTGTCAAGCTAATCCTCCTCGCCGGTGATCATGGAGATCGAAGACCCAGCAACCAGTGTTTGCAGTGGGAAAGGACGGACAGTGGAAACAGTTACCTGCGCATTGGGCACGTGACCTCAACTTGCTTGCACAAACACAAAGTAGTGGGAAAGCTTCTTAAGAGGCGGGTGACCAACCATGAGAAGATAACACAAACATAACGTGGATTTTTGTCTCAAAAAATTCTTGTAACCTAGCCTAATTTTCTTAATACTGCTATTTAAAGTTTATCAACTACTGAAAAGTTATTATTTTCTGTGACATTGCATCCACCTACACAGCAAACCAGACGAAGTCTGGATGGAGATTAAGTCTGTATGCATTGCTTGTCAGTATGCATCAGTTTTTAATTTGGTCTCGAAAAACTATCCACTCAGGTTGCAACGTACTTCAGTTTTTACTTAAGTTTAAATCACAATTTTTTAAAATTTGTATTTCAGTTACAAAATGCTTTCCCAAAGTTTACTAAGATTATAAAGTACTCTACGTATGTAAATTTGGTAGATCAGTTTTGTATACTACTATTTCAAGACAGTAGTGATGGGTCAAGTCCCGAAAATTTGAGACGAGTCGAACTAACAAAGATCAACGCGTCAATCAAGTCTACTTTTTTTCCCAGCAGGTATCGAGCAACTGATCATGCAAGTTGAATCACAATGTTTTCAAACATAGCAATCACTTTTAATGTCTCATGAATCAATAATTTAATGTTTGTAAACTGCTAAAACTGCATCTTAATGACAACAACTCTGCTACATGCATTGACACACTGCTGTTTGTGATGTTCAGCAACGATAAAACCTGATGGTTTATGACACGCCGCTTCCACTCTCTCACAGCCTGAGTGGCGGCGAGTGACAGGTACAGTCTCAGCATTATACAAATACACACAACCATGCGACATATTTAAACATGAAAAGCCTATTTATCTCATGGCACGTAACACCTTCAGCAGAAATATGCGTAGATACGGTACACTTGCCATTATTTTTCTCAAAATTGAAGTTTTAAAAACATGTGCATATAAAAGAAAAGAACTATTAACTTCTAATGTGAACTGCTTGTCCACTCACCTGGCAGCATGCTGACAAACCAGCCTGAGAGCTACACCCCCCCCCCTTCTCCAATCCTGTAACTGTTATCTTTTTTCTCTTTTTCAAACATCATCAAGTGGTGGACATTACCAATTTTTTCATACGTTTTCTACCTACTGTAGTGATTCAATCGTCAGCGGGAGGGAAAAGGCAGGACTGTGAATCTTTTAACCAAGCAAAGGATTATTCTTGTTGGTAGGAACCAATCGCAAACTTTTTTCTCTGTAAACCTAGGCGGGAGCAACTCTGCGGTGGTTACCTTGGTGCGACAGGGGACCAGGCTGTAGGTTGTATCAGTCTTCAGGGTTACTCGAAGGCATTTCCAGGGAATGCTATATCTGGCCCTTGGGGTGTCCAGGGCTGGGCGACTGTATCTGGTCGAGATGGCCTCGACTACGGATGGGCCATTCCCTATCGGCCTAGATGGAACCATCTTAAACGTGCGGGAGAATTCTGCTTACAGATAATTGTGTCGGGGGATTGCCACTCCTAGTAACGTAGGTCAGCGGAAAACAGAGTTGCAGAAAGGGCTAGTCGTGTGCCGGTAATAGCCTCTGCTAGCCCACGGGAACCCACACCTCCTCATTGTTCCACTGAGTCACCCTCATTTCCCCGGGGAGTATTACGTCAGTCCCTGGAGTTTCGGAGTCGGCAAACATGAGAAACTCACAGGCCCTATGCAATGTTTTACTAAAATAGGTATCAGCCTCCCTATGCATATTACTAGTCATGGGCAATCCCGACATTTTGGCTTGGTGGCGGGCTGGTCGACTCAACGGTCAGATCGTTGGGGGCCAAACGTTGGGTTTCAACGTGAAGAAATTTGAATATATGGTAAAGGACAAAAGCAGCAGATGAATCCGCATGCCTGGGAGTTGGCCGACCTGCGGGGCTCGGCTCCTATAGATACGAGCCTTCTGCTGCTCTGGAAACCAACAAGTGTCATGGAGAGAAAGGAGCACGGGCTGACCTGGAACGACCCAGTCAAAGGTCTTCCCCAACACCAGGTCACCTGGGCTTGGACTCGCGCGGGCTTGGACTCGGGCGGGCAGTGTGCTGAAAATTGCACCCAGCAGCATAAGCCACTATCACTGAAAGCCGAACATGGCAAATATATATATATCATAATTCATAAGATCATATTGATAAATAGTGTCAAGATACAAAACTACTGGGAGATGGTAGAGATGGGAAAGCTACGCAATGCTCACCTTCATAAACCTTAGACTACGTCTGAAAATAATTGTAACGAAAATATTATCTCTAACCCCGTAATGGCCAATAGACGGGGATGCAGTCAATATAATTGTTATGTTATCACGTAAACCATAACTATAAGAAAGGGAGAAAGTTGTAGTCCATTCTCGGTTTCTTCCAACTTTTCTGAAGCCCTGCTAAAGTTCTACTTCCAGGTTATTCCTCCGCCTCATGCAAACAAAGTTTAACAGAGCCAAGAAAGTTTGCGTGCACCAAAGGGATAATGCACACCCCATTTGTGTGCACTCTGTGTAGTAATATTTTGCATAAAAACTATATCTTACCAAGCATTACCAACACACCTATTTTCTCAGTGCTTTTATTCATATTCATTATAAATGAAATATTATAACTTACGGATAATAAATAAGTTCAAGTTCAGTTTAACCAAAAATTAAGGAATCTTATAAACATGAACAAAAGTACAAAATGCTTATGATATACGACATATTTAGGAAATAACCAAGAACATCATACATGGGGTGATTTTTTCAAAGATTTGATTTAAAAGTGTGAAGAAACTGCAAATAGACTAAATAAAGGCCTGGCATTATACTAGTGTTCATAGGTACACATTTACATTTATGGTGCAAACTTGTTTTTAACTTGAACACGTTATACTGAACACGACATGACTCGCCTCGCCTCACCTCGCCTCAAAGCTGTAAAAATCAAACACGCCCATCACTATAAGACAAGTGTACATGTGATGGTTCCTGCTATATTGAACATGGAAAATGATCCCTGCAGATTAGAAGTATTTGTGTGCAGAATTGGGTGGAAGGAGTTTGACTGGTTTCTGAAATATGGCATAAAAGCTTAAAGCAGTTAGAAAATGGGTATTGTAACACACCAGGCGCACTGGGGAGGGCTAGGGGAAGCCATCATGGATGACGTCATTTCCCCCCCTTAAAAACGGCAAAATTTACCAGAATATCTTGCAAAAATTATGTCTTGCGCAATCGGGATGGTGTTTGCACAATGCAGATGAACCCGGCTGAAAATTGTGCAATATCAGCCGGAATGTGCAATCAGTTACAAGCATGCTCTATCATTCCAAGTCAGCAGATTCATCATAACAAGGTTCTACTGTATTTAAGAATTATTTGTAAAATTTTGTATGCTGGCAGTATGTATACAATTGAATTAATATATAAAGTCGTTGGTCTGGAATGCAAGAGTGTGAAGTAGGGACGAGGAAGGAACGACTCTGAGAAAACAAGAATGTGAGAGCATGAAGTAGGGACCATGATTGACGTCGTGGGTCAGGAATGCAAGAACTTGAAGACTGACCAACTGGCAGGAAGGAATCTATGAGCATGAAGTATCGACATCTGGTAGGAAGGAATGTAAGGACATGAACCTCCAGAGCCAACATGCATGTTTCCCATCCAGGGGTACAGAAGGAAACTGCGATTGAATCAGAGAAATCCGTTACGCCAGCTCCACAAGCAAGATAATCGCCTGCAGGTGGTAAAACCAAGTAAAGCAATGTATATGAGTTTCCCCTAAGCAAGTGGCAGATACCGCTTCCACACAAGGAAACTACTCCACTTCTAGCCTTCCCCGAGATAGCGCAGTCAGTGCAGCAACGTCCACGAAGCGAGGAGCCACTGCGTCGAATATGCCCGGGGGCGAATATGCCAGACAGATGAAGAGAACCGAGGCGCACGATGGCCACGACTATATAAGGATGTGTACCCCTAAGAATGCAGTTAATTCAAAGCAGTAACTTCAGCATCTTTCAGTACTGAAGCTCTCCGCCTATCGTCGTCCTCACGAGGAACCACTAGTGAGTTACCAGACGTTCTTCAAGATCTAGAGACCAGCTACCCCCTTAAGAAGTCTTCACCCCCATTTACCACACTTGCCACCTTGGTGGTAATACGCAAGTCCCCCCAGGAATAACATTGTCGACAGATAAGGTGCAGAAATTTTTAAGACTACCTCATTAGTTTTTTCTTGTTTATTTAGCTAACAGGCCCCCTTCACATGTTTTCAAGTAAATTTGACTTCTGCAGGTTGCATAGTAATTGCGAGAGTGCAAAAGATAGTACAGGTCACCGTATTTATTCCTCACGAGTCTACCCTCGGAGTACTCGTTCTAGGGTGAAACTGTAACCTCCTTACGACTTGGTAAGTGTCAGCTCTCAAGGGAGAGGCAGGCGACAGCAGCTTTATTACTGATTTCCGACTCTAGTGTAGGACTACAGGCCTTCCCCTAACAAGGGCAGCACGCATGTCACCAAACACCACACATTAGGCCAACCGAACTGTGGACAGGGTACGCGAAGGTACCTGGTGCACTGGACGGTGGAGCCTTCCACTAGAAAGACTAAAAAAGGAAGCGGTTAGGTCATCCAAGTCAGTTAACCCACTTCACTCACTTCGTATAGATCTGCCGGTTGGAGTGACAGGTCTGATGAGGAGTGTCTTAATTACCTCTGGGCACATTATAGCTACGGATACAGTCGCCTGCCCCTGCTCCGTGGAGGTCGACTGTAGAACCTGCCATCCATGACAATCACCCTACAAGACTGTCCGAGACCCACATCCTGTCATCTGCCTGCGCCTGGGCCTACTAGTGGCCTCTACGAGCTACGCCGCAGCGACCAGCCGCAGCCACTACCCCAGAGGACCAGCCCGAAGCCAAGCAGACCGCCAGCCGCCCTAAGACAGCACCTACCTCGGCCACCCTGAGGGCTCTCGGTGCACCGATAGACTACATACCCTGCGGATGGCCTATCCGTCCGACCCTATGTAAGGGGATAGTGAAGGCCTAGCACGCTCATAATAAAAACTCCACGTCAGTAGAGTTTGACTGACCCTGTGTTATTTACCTGACACCTTGTGAAACCCTTGCTCATGTGTGATGCACACCACCTGAACCCAGCCATCACATGTCATTCAAGTAAAATATTTATATGACCACTATTTTGAAAATAGTTGTCATATCCACTTTAAAAATGTCTCTTTACAAGGCCTACTACTGTACTACTTGTTCCAAAAATCGTTTGATTGTTTCACGAGATACAAACACATTGTATATTCATGTGGCATTATGTTATGAAATGGTGGACAAAGAGGCTCTGTGTATGCACATTTGATGGTTGAAAAGATACTGCTACCATACACAGTACTGTTGAAATTAGTTACTTGGTTGGTTTTGCAAATATAGAATACTATAACCAAAAATTTTTATATTGCCGCCATTTTGAAACTAAAGAATTTTTTCATTTAAATTTTATAAATGAACATGGACTATTTATATGCCAAATATGGCAGGAATCGGTTTAGTAGTTTCGGAGATATAACGTAAGAGATTAATTTTTCATGTTCCACTATTTTCCAAAATGGTGAATTAATAACATTACTACTTTTGAAATTCAGTGCTTACATAATGCACTATAAAAGTACCAAATTTTGTTTAAATCGGTTAAATGGTTCCCAAGATACATCGGAAAAGCTTTTTTTCACTGTTTATGTACCAAATTTTGTTGAAATCAGTCAAATAGTTCGAGATATATCAGTGCCCAAAATTTTTTAATTACCACCAGTTTGAAAAGAAGTACCCTCAGTAATTGAAAACTATAGAAGTCCATAAGCCTATCTTTACTACGGAAAGTAAAAAAGCATCCACAATTTTTCTTTCAAGCCTACGACTTGACTTTCAAAAACAGCGAAACATCCACACAACCTTCTGAATGCTTACTGTTTTCTACGTTCAGAAATAAGTATTTTTATAAATGTAGACAGACATTTGTTTTTGTTTTCACTTGAAATCACATGGTTTGTAGCATAAATGTATTTATTTTTTGGGCACTGTGAACTGAAATAAGTTAAAAACTGCTTTTAATTGTGCGCACTTCACCAATCCATCGTTTAGTAACCTAAATTCAACTTATAGACAAGCAAAAATCTTTTTCACACATCGACAGCACCTCTGTGAATCAACATTACAGAATCGGCACATCGGCATAATTTTGTGAATCAGCACAGCTTTACGACAGTCGACTCCCTATCTACTGTTTTTCAGGTGACTGTTGAAAAATTTCCATGCATCCACGATTTCAGTACATGAGGGTTCTAACATGTACATCAATAAAATACAACTGCTAACCTTATTAGACTTTATGTTGGCTATAATGAGAGCTGTGCATTATCTGTCAATAAAGTTGACCTAATAAACACAATAAAAACCAGTATTTAAAAACAAATGTTACTGTACTGTATTAATATTACTGTAAATAATACATTAGAAAACATTTCATCTCAACTTGTTTCAAAGAAAGATTATAACATCGTAAAATACCATATATGATGGATTGCAATTGGACACCAAATGCAAGCCGACCTAAAACTTTCAAACCCTCTGAAAATAAAAATAATATGACAACAAATACATGCGAAATTTTGAATGTTCTGCATGCAATCGATAAGCTGAGAGCACGCCGAGAGGTTATCGACTGGCAGTGTGTTCGCGACGGGTGAGACGGACAAGGGGAAGCTTCTGCGGCTGGAGGAGTGGAACAATCTCACCCTCCACTACCAAACAAGTTGCTACCTAAAGGGAGGGCACAAGACCGCCATGCCGGTTGCTAGGCAACTAGCTCCCACCCCGCCAGCCGTGTATGAGGAGGAAACGAGCTCTGCCAAATAACACAGTGGACAGTCGAAGCTACGCGATCAAGGTCACATCTACAACAATCTATACTTACGTTGGCGACGCCGTGCTCATGTGGAATATGTATAGTTAAAGAAATGAATGATATTTCACTTAAAAAAAAAACAGTGATTTTGAGACAGAAATAATTAAATAAGGCAATTAAAATTTATTTCTTCACAGTGTTCAATAATTATTCATTCAAAACCATATCCTCTTGACTTTCCTGTACACTTGTGCCTGTTGCAAGTTACACTGCACTTGGGCTCGGTGCTTACGCATTATTTGACAAAATAAAGTGTTGAATAGGCCCTTACAGACTACCAGTTTAATCAAAACATTACAACTTAATTTGACTGTAATTTATATTTTAGCTGTCCTGTTAAACGACGCATTATTGAAGTGAATTGATATTGTTTGGAACACTTAGTGTACGACACTGCTGCTTTTTGTGTAATTAGTAGCAAAATCGAAGAGTTAAAGTTCGGAATATTAATTCAAGATCTTATTTGTGCCATAGAAATCGTACTTTACGAAAACTATCAGGACTGCTCGGTAGAGTTGCCTACGAGGAAGGTAAGTGCTAGGCGTAAAGAGCAGATGATGAGCGCACCTGTGGACGGCAGCAGGGCGCAAGAAGACTCCATCGTGGGAGCGTGCGGTGGACGTGACGGAAGCAACCGACACTGCAGGCAAAATGCACCGCCTGCGGTCCTTATCTCTCTCCAACTCGGCGTCGAGCCGCTCCAGCTCGCAAGCCAGCTTCTTGTGGCCGGCTGCACGGGCGCACTCCACTGCCGACTGCACCCCGTTGTTCCTGAGCGCGAGGGCTGCGCGGTTCCAGCTGTACAGCAACACTGCCGTGGCCTGGTGACCGCGCGCACAAGCCCACATCTGCGCACATACATCACCGTGTGCACCCAGGTAGGCACTAACACACTGCCTGCCAGACAGACAAGTCCTTACACATAGCCTGCGCAGTCAAGGGCAACCAACAAACACAAACCACACCAGCAAACTAATACTACTTACGCCACACATGTAAACACGTGACTTCCACATGTCACGTGTCAAAATATTCTGTTCACATTCTTTAGCTGTCCACACAATGTTGGCATGCATTTAAACATGCACGTATGTGTACATTCACAATTTATAACCGTATTCAGAAAGTTTTATAACTGTGAACATCATATGTATTGACGATNTACGTATGTGTACATTCACAATTTATAACCGTATTCAGAAAGTTTTATAACTGTGAACATCATATGTATTGACGATGGGCGATGGCTTCACAAATAATTTAACATTTGTGTACTGTAATGAAATGTATAATAAAAAATACGTGTAGATAGCATACCAGTACTGCGAGTTGGTCTATGCATAACACAAATAAAATATAAAAGAATAAATTCGAGACATAGTAAAATACAACAATTTTAGAATAGTAACCAGGCCTGCCACATACTACAATAAAACTAAAGTACACAGTTTATTTCAGAAAAAATAAAATCTACGTATCATAAATTATGGCCACATTACTATCATTTATTGAGTACATACAGACATGTAGAAACTAAAGACTGAAAAGTTCTGATTTGACACAAATTTGAAACAAAGGCATTACATTAGTAAAATACTACTCAGACAAACAGTGAAAACCTCTACAGCACAAAATGCACCAAAAAATATATTGTTCAGCTAAAACCATTAACTTAATCAATTTCAAGGTCTTGTATAGTCTAAATACATGTATTCTCATTTGCAAAACAAAAATTGATCACTCTGAAGCTGCCATTGCAGGGTTATGTATACAGACAACATCAAAATATTGTACCAAATCAAGCATGTACTGCAGGGGACCCGCACTTGCAAGTTGTTTACATAATCTGTTGCTGTTGACAGTCAGTGTGGTGGATCGTTTACTTCTATTGTAATAATTTGAAAACAAAAACATTTTTTCTAACCTAAAAATCATGAATTTTTGTACTGTTAAATTGCACAAATTGTGTGAATTTAATAACATATGTGTAAGCAAAAGTTTGTTTCCTGACTAGGCCTACAATATTAAAAAGGTGTTTTTACGCACATCATCTCGTCAGCGCCAGGGAGATTCTTGATATCATCGAATCGGCGGCACATACATAACCACTTTCCAGACAAAAAAATGTTCAGTTTTGCGAGTCCTAATCAATGATACTAATTTTGTACCAACTTCCCTTTCGAAATTCTGAAGTTACCTTCGTTTACTCCAGTTTATTGAGGATTCTAGTCAATGTAACATTCACCCTTTAATTCGCCCTTAAGGGTCTGCCTACATAGCATTTTACCCTAAAAACCTCGGATGCACAGTTTTCGAGGAAAAGGGCTGGTACAGTAGGTCAGAGAATACAGTGTGTGTGTCTCTCTCTTCTACATACATACATACATAGTCTGTCTCTCTCTCTTCTACGCACACACACGCATGCACGCACGCACACACACACACACACACACAGATATATAGACACACATACACACATATAAACTATTTTTGTGTGATGTATGAAGATGAGACGGACATTGTAACAAAACTATGATACCATGCATGCATTATCGCCGTAGGGAAGAATAGATACATTTTGGTCGTCAGAAAATATCTAAGTTCTTTGCTATACAAATAAACGNCATTATCGCCGTAGGGAAGAATAGATACATTTTGGTCGTCAGAAAATATCTAAGTTCTTTGCTATACAAATAAACGCTTTATTGGGAAAGAAATTCATTTCCTTGGCAATGCAGTTCTATTTTCAGTAATCACCATTGTTTGAGTAGTGGGTGAAGCCATAAGTTTAAATAGGCATATCTTCTTAGTTGAATTTGCAGTAGATTCTGCAAATGCTGATGTTTAGCTATTTGCTATCGTAATTTAAACTGTTTGCACGTGTTTGCAATTTCTTGCTACCACAGTCATGATTCGGTAACAGAATTTGTTTACTGTCAGTGAAATTATAGTAGATGAGACTCTTCGTAAATGCAAATGTTTCATCGTAAACTCTTTGAACCAGCTTGTGATAATACTAGCGCTGTTAGTTCGTTTTCCAGCACAGCTATGGTGCAACGCCATGTTGGTATTGTTTGTGTTCACCGTGTTGCGCTTGCATGAATATACTGAAATTAAATTACATACTTTTGAATGTGTTTGCAGAAATAAAACATTATAATTTCCCTGGAATTACCAAAACAAAGTCTGTGTTTGCCATATGGGGCCATGTGGTATGTGCATAAAAACAATGATAGTACACATCCACGGTAACATAACCTTCAGGCATATATGTCTATTCTTCAGCCACAAACAATAAACAAGAAATATGTTCTCTTTCTGTAAATGCTACAGTGAAAATTAATGTGTCTCTACGGTTTAAAAAAAAAAAAATATTCTGTCTTTTATCACATTTTTAAACACGCTATCCTATAACATACCACTACTGAGTTCTAATGTTCATAGATTTTCCACGGTATTAAATTCCAAACATTCATAAAAACTACTGGTTATCATGAATGGTATCGGTCCAGCTCTAACAAGAATGGAATAAAAGTTTACATGAACACCTTCAAATTATTGGTTCTACATAAAATAAGATTAATGTTACTTGCAAAATATCTACTCTCAAAACCTAGTTCTTTCATGAAACAAAATGTAGGCTAATTGATGATTTGTGCTTGTGGTTGATATAAAACTTTTGTTTATGAACAGGAAGATTAAAAAAAAATGCATGTCACAGAATTAATTTTTAAAATGAAAATGTTACAAACGAACTTGTAAATACAATAGAACCTTTTTATAACGAATCTGAAGGGAACACTTTCTATACTGTATTCACTATATAGGAGA
This sequence comes from Clitarchus hookeri, assembly GCA_002778355.1. Taxonomy (NCBI): domain Eukaryota; kingdom Metazoa; phylum Arthropoda; class Insecta; order Phasmatodea; family Phasmatidae; genus Clitarchus; species Clitarchus hookeri. Next base: position 236,605 of record NQII01002263.1, on the reverse strand, counting down.
AACTTCTCATGTACACGCCTTGAAATAATATACAAGACTGATACACCAAGTTTACATATGCAGAGTACTTCATACTCTTAATAACCTGCGGGAAAACTTTTTATAACTGAAAGACAGACTAACAAAAATTGCATAAACCTGATGCATGTTGACAAGCAATGGATACAGACTTGATCATCATTAAAAATTCTACATATGGAGGGTGTGGGGGGGGTGTGCGTGCATGTGTGTGTGGGCGGAGGGGGCAAAACGTTAGAGAAAATAATGGCATAAAGAAGAAAAGCCATGTTAAGATTAGAATGGCAAAGTGACAAGAATTTTTCAAGACAGAAAATACAAATGTGATTGTGTTATCTTATGGTTGGTCGCCCTCCTCTTAAGCGGCCTTTCCACTGGTGTGTGTTTGGGCTCTCTGCTGACCCCAAAGACTTAACGACCAACCAAAAAATCTTCAAAACCTGCACCAGCAACCCCAAAGAAGTCCTTGAACACCTTGAACAGCTCACCCTTCTGGTAACGGCAACCACACTACCCTTCTGATAGTGGCCCTCGAAGTCCCTTCTGGACAACGGCATTGAGATAGTTAGGCACAGTTGTTATTGTAGATACCTAACTGCATCTGCTCTTGTTCTAGTTAGACCCTGGTCCACTTCACCTGGTTTATGTAGTTTACTTCCGTTAAGTTCCTGATTAGTTAGGAGGTAGTACGGGCCACCGTGTCTATNACTTCACCTGGTTTATGTAGTTTACTTCCGTTAAGTTCCTGATTAGTTAGGAGGTAGTACGGGCCACCGTGTCTATTCCTCATGGAATAAACACATTTTCTCTCAAACCTCTGAGTGCTAATTCTAAGGTGACTGTGATTTTATCCTCTGTAGACGTCAGCTCACAAGGGTAAAGCAGGTGTCCACGTTTTTGACAAACCAATTACCGAACCTAGAGTAGGACTGCAGGCTCCCGTAACCGGATGCACGTACGTCGTAAAACGCACCCAGTCGATGGGTACCAGTACTGTCCACCTGGTGTGCAGTAAGGCAGAGCCACAACCAACTAGCAACACGATCCAAGGGCTGTCAGTCAGCTAGTCCAGCCGATTCAATCCATCCATTGCGCTGAATTGACGCTGGTTGAAGTAATTGTGTACGACTCTGGTCGGCACGGCCTCGGCTTGGTTCTAAACCTAGCTAGGGAACATCGTCGCCTGCTCTCCTCTCGTGAGGCTGATATTTGTACCTACCTGTATGCTGTACACCCAAAGGAGTGGTACAAAATGGAAGGAAAGGAAGGCAGCTGCGGCCTCGAAAGCCAACGGGAGCTGTAACCCAGCCCCGACTGCACTTTGCAGCGTAATCCCTCGCGAACGAGCTCAAGCCGCCCGCCAACTGAACAGGCCTCACCTCCCACTCATTATTTCAGCCCCTGATCAAGACCATGGGCAGACCACACCTGATTGTCACAGACTTCCGTCAGGAACACCCCGTTCCACTAAGGATCGCAGATCCCTGGTTCTAGTGTCGCCAGACCAGCAGCCCTCCCCGGGCTCACCGCAGCACCACCATCGCCCCAGGCCAAGGCACTTGTTCTAGTNGTGTCGCCAGACCAGCAGCCCTCCCCGGGCTCACCGCAGCACCACCATCGCCCCAGGCCAAGGCACTTGTTCTAGTTAACTCCAGCAGTAGCTGGTTCAGAAGCCACCCCGGGCAACCTCCGGCAAGGTAAACCCGTGACTTTGTACCGTGCCATCAAGCCACGCCATGTGTATTATATACTATATACCAGCCAGGGACCGATCAGCCAGATCACCTGTGTCTCTGGCTGACACGTCAAAACCTTGCCCAACCGTGACGTCGCCGCCAGCCACCCGACATCACACGTCAACAGGGAAGATGCCAAAGATGTCTCTTTACACAATTAATGAACTTCAAGAGAATACTAATGATCATGCTCAAAAACGCAGGGTGGTAGTATCACCATAGAGCCCACTATGTGGATTTTTCAGACCCGATGCTGTTGAGAATGCATAGTGGAGACGTGAAAGCACACACACATGGACGACCGGTTCAGGATGGACGAGTTTGACTACCAGTTGAGAGGATCAATGGATTGTGCGTCAGGTGCATAAGGCTCCCAAGGTGACCCTGACCATGATACTGGCCACGGTTGGGGCTGCTGTGTGTCCACGAACCATTTCTGATGCCTTGCGGAGGTGAATATGCAATCACAGCACCCATGACGTGTGCTGCTATTAACTGTGAAACAGCGGCGGCTCTGTTTGCGATGGTGCCAGGCCAGAGCAATGTGGAACAAAACAGACTGGTGATGTGTGGTGTTTATCGATGGGGCCTGATGATCATCGCCCCCAGGGGTGGAGAGAACCTGGTGAACGTCACAATCCCAAACTCGCCGTTGAGCGGCACACACCCCCATGGCCGGCATTATGGTCTGGGGAGCCATAGCCTACGATAGCAGATATGCTCGTCTTGTTACATAGAACATTGACAGGCCAGCAGTATGTGAAAGAGATCATATGCGCACATCTGCTCACATTTCTGGCCGAGATTCCAGGAGCAATATTTCAGCAGGATAACGCCTGACTGCACATATCTATGGATAATATATAAGTTGAAGTTCAGTCCAACCAAAAATGAGGTATTTATAAACATTAAAACAAGTAGAAAATGTTTGTGATATATACATATTTAGGAAATAACCAAGAACGTCTCACATGCGTGATTTTTCAAAGGTTTGATTTAAAAGAGTGAAGAAACTGCAGAAAGACTACATATGTGGCAGGCACTATACCAGTGTACATAGGTACACATTTACATTTATAGTTCAAACTCGATTTTAACTCAAAAATTTTATACTGAACTTAACTCAACTTGAGTTTCGTACAGCTTGACTTGACCCGACTCNACTCGATTTTAACTCAAAAATTTTATACTGAACTTAACTCAACTTGAGTTTCGTACAGCTTGACTTGACCCGACTCGAAGCCTTCAAAATCAAACTCGTCCGTTACTATATAACACTAGTAACTTTTATAACACATTTAATTCCTTTTTGATGATTCCTCCATAGTGTTGCATTTTTCACAAACGTGAGTGTGAGCCTGTACAACACAGATAAACTCTATTTGCATACTTATTACAAAAAAATATAATTTAAAATCATGAATTAGTTGTATAATTAAAAATTCTTTCTAAGAGTGGAGATAAAACAACAGTTTACTGTAAATATTAAACAAAGTATTATAGTGAAGCAATGACCTTCAGTACAATCATTAGTTAAATGACTAATTGGAGACACTGAAAACATATTACTGCCAATGGTGTTATAGAAAAAACTAGGCGCAGCAATGACTATTTTTTCGTGTGACAGTAGAGTGCGTGCTTACCAGAGGTGTGTACCCTTCGTCGTCCTGGCTGAGCGCATCAACCTCAGCATCCAGCAGAATGGAAGAGTTCTCTGTTCTCCAGNTGTGTACCCTTCGTCGTCCTGGCTGAGCGCATCAACCTCAGCATCCAGCAGAATGGAAGAGTTCTCTGTTCTCCAGTGCAGCATGGCGCACACGAGCCTGCAAACACACACAGCAATTTGCTACTCTCCTTCCGTGCGCACGCAACATCTGCAAACGCCGTTCCTGTTTTCCGACCCCTATCTAGCTTACTACGCTATTGCGAGCGTGCTTTGTGTCTCGCTGTAGCCGTCCCGCTTACGACAACACTCTCACCACACCACCTTCGATGATGCGAACTTTTGGCTTCCTCTGAAGTTGTGTTGTGTCGTAGACGTCATTTGTACAGAGAGGAAGAAAACAGAGAGAACAAAGAACTCATGAACACGTATGAGCAGCCCACTTCAACAGCTTTAGACCTGAAATTCTGCTTCACGATCCTTGTCCAAGCCAACAAAGATGCCAAATTGTTATGCACAACATATCCTTAATAAAACGAATCTCATTGATAGTACAAAATAAAATAAAAAGATAAATTGCTCTTGAATAACCACAGTTTATTTAAAAGCATTTCGTCTCAGTTAAGTTTATTGTAATATGTTAAATATATGTATGTTTGTAATACAAAAATGTGGTTTGATAAAACAGANCGTCTCAGTTAAGTTTATTGTAATATGTTAAATATATGTATGTTTGTAATACAAAAATGTGGTTTGATAAAACAGACATTATTTTGTGTGCCATATTGTGGCATTTGTTGTTACCTCTTCTTCTAATGTGCTTCTGTAAGAACATTCCTCCTTTTACGGCACAGCCCTGTCATCATTCCTTGATTTTATCGTATTTTATTTTAATCTAACTGTAACCATATAATGAAAACTTAAANCACAGCCCTGTCATCATTCCTTGATTTTATCGTATTTTATTTTAATCTAACTGTAACCATATAATGAAAACTTAAAATTTAAATTTAATGCAAATTTAAAATGGCATATTAAATAATTAATTTTGAGATGAATAATTTTACCAGCAAACTGTAATATTGCTATATTATTTTGAGTGTGTTTCTCTTAAAGTAGGAATCCTCTTTTGGTGTCCCTACTCCAACTTATGTTCGACTTTACATTTATCACGCTTGATGGCAGCATGTGTTTAGCATGTGCACTTGGGGCTGCAGTGGTATAGTGGTTAGACTACTCAAGGCAAACCAAGGCAACCCAAGTTCGATTCCTGGCGGGGTCGCCCCCAGATTTTCGCATGCGGGAATCGTGCCTGACGATACNACCAAGGCAACCCAAGTTCGATTCCTGGCGGGGTCGCCCCCAGATTTTCGCATGCGGGAATCGTGCCTGACGATACTGCTGGTCGGAGTGTTTTCTTGGGGGATCTTCAGTTTCCCCTGCCTTTGCATTCCGGTGCTGCTCCATAATCACCTCGCTTCACCCTCGATGTTAAGAGCCATCCAAATATCTTCACTCACTCACTGTGTACTTTAAAGTTTCAGCTTTAATTTTGTGTGACTTGGTAATATACTTTTGTTTCCAGGCAAATTTTGAATTCTCTGTAGAGATATATTTTGTGTGCAAAACTGCATAATAAAATATGTGCATGTTGTAGTAGGACAACAACACAGAAATTTGAGCAATCAAATTCTTCTGCTGTCGAAAACATCCATTTTTTTCCCGCATCATTTGAGGTGATGANGCACAGAAATTTGAGCAATCAAATTCTTCTGCTGTCGAAAACATCCATTTTTTTCCCGCATCATTTGAGGTGATGATTTAGTCTTATTCATTCCCCTTGGCTATTACAACCATGTAGTCACAGAAATCCTTCAATACTTTTCCATCACGTTTGAGCGATTGCTTTTGACGACCTTTGGTGAGTAATACCGATGCAGTAATGTTACTGTCGCCCAATAAATGTAATTTTTAGCGTACTATAAAATTTATATAGCAAAATTTTCATTTCTTTTACAGCATGTGGCGTACGTGTTATGCATACATGATACTTAGCTGTGTGAGGTGGCACACAAGTTTTATTCCTGATTGTGCAATTATTTTTTTAACCTACCATAAGGCTACATTTGTTTACATTTGAACAGATACGTGTGTTGTCTGCGGTTTGGAACAGAATGGGAAAGTAACATCTGTTCATGGTGCCAGCCTTTCCAGTTACGAAAATTTACAGTGTCTACACATGGGACAGGAGGAAGTGTATTATAGATCTGCTGTTTGCTTTGAAAGGAGGCATAGGGGAAGAGTGGGTAGAGGGGGATAGAGGGGGTAGAGGGGTAGAGAGAAAGGGAGAGAGACAGGCATGGGGGGGTAGGTGTGGTGTCGCGCCAAGAGAGGAGCGATAAGGGACAGGAGTAGGAAGGAAGTAGTCAGACAGGCTTGTGACGGGGAGAAAGGGAAGCAATTACAGGGGTGAAAGACAGGAGAAAAAAAAAGAGAATTGGACAGAGAGGCGAGAGACAGGAGAATGACAAAGGGGGAGAGGAAAGTAGGATGGGACGTTCAGACAAAAAAATTATGGCGCACAGTAAATTTTGTTACAACTATAACTTGCTATAGCGATAATTTATTTTGCCGTTGTCGACTGTCGTTATAGCGCGGTTCCACTGTACGCAGGTCTTCCCTCCCTCCCCCCTCATTGTTAGGATCACCTGCAGCTAAACCCAGGCCACTTCAACATATATATGACACTCAAAGCCATTTACAGCAAGACGCAATGTAAAGTGTGGTTATTACCAACACATGATTACATATAATAACTTGCACCAATTGTGATTATCACGAAATTGCACTGCATGCACTGTTATTAACAACATTTCAGATATATACAGCAAGCATCATATTTAAAACATTTGCAGATCAAGTTAATTACAAACTGTACGACTTATCCATCATTGTTGAGCTCAAATATACTTACAGCAGAGAGACAAAAAGGACATTTTGCACATTTCTACAATAAAGCCTGGTGGTGTGTCATATCTTGCCAACTTCTGTTCATTAATACATTGAGTTGGAATACAATTTAAATTACCAGCATAATACACTGTATGAATAAACGTCATTTTCTCTCTGATAAGTTTTTTTTCCCCTGAACAATTACCAAATAATGAATGGTCACTATTCAATAGAACACTATTTTTTTTGAGAAGAACAGTAATCACTTGATTCCTTGATGCCATTTTAACATCGGTTTTGAAGGATGATTATAATTATGATGTTATGTCTTACTCCGTGTCTCCCTCTCTCTGTCGTTCTCTTTGACTCTATATCTCTCTCTGTTTGCGTGCATGCACACATGTGTGTGTGCATGTGTTTGTACACGCGTGCGTGTGTGTACCCTTGAAAACATCTGAAACTGCTTTTATTTTCACCAACTATAAAGTCTACTTTCCGAATAGANCTCTCTGATAAGTTTTTTTTCCCCTGAACAATTACCAAATAATGAATGGTCACTATTCAATAGAACACTATTTTTTATGAGAAGAACAGTAATCACTTGATTCCTTGATGCCATTTTAACATCGGTTTTGAAGGATGATTATAATTATGATGTTATGTCTTACTCCGTGTCTCCCTCTCTCTGTCACGCTCTCTCTCTCGTTCTCTTTGACTCTATATCTCTCTCTGTTTGCGTGCATGCACACATGTGTGTGTGTGCATGTGTTTGTACACGCATGCGTGTGTGTACCCTTGAAAACATCTGAAACTGCTTTTATTTTCACCAACTATAAAGTCTACTTTCCGAATAGAAGTGAGTGAGTGAAGAGATTTAGGCAGCTCGTACCATCGAGGTCTTGAGAGCCGATGCGGGTGAAGCGAGGTGAGTATGGAGCAGCACTGAAATCAAAGGGCGGGGGAAACGGGAGATCCCCAAGGAAACCTGTCAACCAGCAGTATCATCCGGCACGATTCCCAAATGCAAAAATTTGAGAGCGACCATGCAGGAATCTAACATGCTACATTTATAATCTTTAAACAACAACGTAATTATTTTCAAAACGGCACCTGTTTTAATATTTAGGCACTCTGTAATATCTTGAGAAAACTTTTAAAAAATTTGATCCAATTTTGTAGGTTGATACTGGATTGTTTAAGGATTTAATGCAGACAGGTATATGCTATTATTGTTGGTCCATCAATTTGGAAGATAAAAAACTACGTTAATAACTAAAACTTTTACAGAATATCTCTAAAACTACCCAACCGATTCAAGTCAAATTTGGCATTAAGTAATATGTATTATGGTAGACCATGTAAACAATTGTGATTTAAGAGGAAAATAATATCAATTTTAAAAATGGCAATTATATAAATATTTTTGGTTAATTTACTTTTAGTAATTTCTACCAAACTTGGTGTGCTGAAGGTTTATATTTTGTCCTCCATTTTATAAGCTAGTTCCAACTGAAAATTATGTCATATCTCAGGAAACAATTAACCAATTGCTATGAAATTCTGCAAACAGGTAAACTGATGTGTCTTAAGTAGGTCAGGCACTTTCAAAATGGTGACCAAAAAAATATTTTAGTTTACTATGAACCATCTACAAAACTATACACCCAATTTAAACTTACATTTGTATGCTAACAGTATCTCTTACAACCATTAAATGTGTCTAAATGGAGCCTTTTCTGACCGCCATTATGGAAGACAGCACTTAATGAATAAAAAAATTATATCACATCTTGGTAATTACAGTAGACCCCCTATCTACTGATTTTCAGGGGACTGTCGAAAAATTTCCATACATAGAAATTTTAGTAGATGAGAGTTGTACCTTATCTGTGAATAAAGTTTAACTAATAAACACAATAAAAATGGGAATTTTTTAATAAATTATAGCTGTATTAGTACATATTACTGTAAATAATCGTCAGAGCAGGCGGAGAGGTTATCGACCGGCAACGTGTTCACGGCGTGCGAGACAGAGAACGGGAAGCCACAGCAGCAGGAGGAGTGAAACAACGTACCCCCTACCCTTCCAGACTGGCCGCACACAGAGAGAAGGCATAAGGATGCTATGCTGGTTGAGAGGCAACTACCTCCCTCCCCATCAGCCGTGTAAGGAGAAGAAACAAACTCTGCCAAATATCGCAGAGGACAGCTGAAGCTTATGCCATTCAAGCCACATATCTACACTTACGTTGGTGATGCCGTGCTCGCGTGAAAAATGTTTCCTTACAGTATTTAATAATATTTCACTTAAAAAAGTGCAATTTTTAGACCGAAAAGAATAAGTAAGGCTATTAAAATTTATTTCTTTGCAGTGTTATATCATTAATTGTTCAAAACCACATGCTCTAATTTTGCCATGCACTTACGCCTGTTGCACTCGGGCTCTATATTAACGCATTATTTGATGACAAAGGATGTCAAATAGACCCTTCCAGGCTATCAGTTTATACAGAAGACATGTTTATATTGCAACATAACGTGTTTTTTAACGCGTGAGAAAGTTTGAAGAGATCGGCAAATGTGAATTCTCTCCTGTCTAGGATTCAACACAATACCTAAGTTGGAGTACTGCAGATGATGCAGCGAGGGTTTGCGTACTTACTTGGAGTAACCGAGGCAGGCGGCCAAATGCAGGAGGGTCATGCCGTGGTGGCCGGAGAACACGGACGCGCTGGCCTCGTCGTCTGCCTTCCAGGACCGCGACGTCATGTACTGGCAGTAGCTTACCAGGCGGTCCTCAAAGTTGTTCTGGCTGAACATGGACGAGCCTTCCACCTGCACAGTCACCGTGCATGTCTGCCATCAACACAATCCACGCCCGAGTTACTACACTACATATGTCGAGAGCTGTACCACATCTACTCAAAATGAAATACCCCCAATTTTGGAAATGTTGACGTGACAATAGAGTGGTCATTATGTTTCTCATTGGGCCGTTTTGCCTCGCAGTAAAGCATCCTGTTGCCTACCAGGAAATGAAAAACACGAGCAGGAGATGTCACTCAATGAGTACAGTCTGAACACAGTACAAAACGACAGGTTATTTAAACAAAAAAATGCCACTAACCATCTGGTACAAAAAAAAAAAAACCTTTAGCATAAATATGGTACACATGACTTAATTTTTCTAAAGTAATTATTGTTTGAAAATTATATTACTGTTTAAAATAGTTACTTGTCAATGAAAAACATGAACAAAATAAACAACAACTATAAAATGTGGACTGGTCACCTACTAGGCCGGCCACATCACTCCGACCCCATAACTGATATCTGCATTGTTTTTATAAACGCGACTTGGCCGACACCACCATCCCTGCCGCGGCAACGCGCTCATCGGCGAGAGGGAAAAGCACTCCAAGTTATAAGAAACCTGACTATTTCCAGGCCTGTAGTTCNGGCAACGCGCTCATCGGCGAGAGGGAAAAGCACTCCAAGTTATAAGAAACCTGACTATTTCCAGGCCTGTAGTTCTTCTAGAAAAACTCAATATCTATGTAAGACACACACCCCTACTTTCAAATTAGCATCTGAAATAAAACTTGCAGCTGGCACATAGGTAAATACTGTATGGTAGTTTCTCTGATGGGAATTTTTTTGTAATNATCACTCCGACCCCATAACTGATATCTGCATTGTTTTTATAAACGCGACTTGGCCGACACCACCATCCCTGCCGCGCCAACGCGCTCATCGGCGAGAGGGAAAAGCACTCCAAGTTATAAGAAACCTGACTATTTCCAGGCCTGTAGTTCTTCTAGAAAAACTCAATATCTATGTAAGACACACACCCCTACTTTCAAATTAGCGNTCTTCTAGAAAAACTCAATATCTATGTAAGACACACACCCCTACTTTCAAATTAGCGTCTGAAATAAAACTTGCAGCTGGCACATAGGTAAATACTGTATGGTAGTTTCTCTGATGGGAATTTTTTTGTAATTGAGAAAGAGCTATTTCTTCTGTTTCATATACTGTTATGGACCCGAGTGTGCATGCCACAGCTCATTACCAACAAATTCAACCAATACACAGGGAAAAGCAAATCCATCAGGCTGTGTTTCCTTTTGAAACATACTTTTTAGAGGCAAATGAAGCTCCCTAGGCGCAGTCGGTTGGTGGCGCCACTGATCTGGGGTGCGGGAGGCTCTGGGTTCGAATCCCAGGTAAGGCACGGGTGCTAGTTTAAGTTAGGTGATAAGTTAGTTTCCTAAGCCACCCACCGATAAGCCTTCAGGCATAACACCGGAGGGCGATGATAAGCCCTTTCCAATACAATACAAAATCATTTGACCTGGGCAGTGCCTTGCAACAGTTCAAATTCATGACAGCAAATGTACGACAATTTCTTCTTTACTAGTCTATTTTTCTTTGGCTACTTAGTTTTACAATAAGAGGCACTCACTTCAGTCACGCCAAGTGTCAGTCAACATACAAACTGTTCAATCAGCCACAGGAATGGATTCCCACACACATTTCAACCCCATCACAAATGTTCCACTGGAAGTGAAACGTAAGCAATTTCAGTAATCTTGTCTTTGATAATTTTTTTCCGTTCATGGTTCAGGGCCTCAAAGTTACAGTATTTACTCAAATCTGAGACGCCATCGATTCTAATCTGCACATGGTTTTTTGGAAATAATCCTGAGAAGAAATTATTGGTATACATATGAGGCTACGGGTTAATACACAATTTCAGTAGGAAATTTAATTTACGAACTCAGTTTAATTTTGCCTTTGATAAAAAAAAAATGCACGTGCACACACACACACACACGCGCGCGCATCACCATATAAAATCATAATATTGTGTTCTTGGAAGTAAATAATTTTATNGCACACACACACACACACGCGCGCGCATCACCATATAAAATCATAATATTGTGTTCTTGGAAGTAAATAATTTTATTGCCTGCTTCTCTCTAGCAGCACAAGTTCAATTCATCAATTTCAAATAGCTTAATAGTCACTGTATTTACACGGCCTACTGTAATGCTGCATGCGTGAAGAATTTGATGGAAATCGGTTGTTTTGTCCCTGGGATATATACGAGATAGAAAACTTCATTTTCTTATTTGATGCTATCATACAAAATTGCCAGGAATAGAGGCTCTATATGTGATGCTGCTAATGTATACTGTCTACATACAAATTTTGTTTCAATTTGGTTAAATTGTTTACTATACATGTCAAAATTACCTAAATGATTTATGAAGCTGCCATTTTGTACATCATTGTCTGACCCATTTAAATCATGAAAGTTTATATGGTTTTCTGTAGCATTTATGGTGTGTACAGTTAGGTACAAATAAGTTTAAATGTCGCAATGTAACATTAGGTGGGAATCTGTTGATTGGTCCTTGAGATATGGCATAAAACCTCCACAAATTTCATGGAGCAATCTTCGTAAATGGAGGACAAAAAAGTAAGGTAGAAGCAATTTCAATGATTGTATACTTCCAATATACAAAGTTATGTTAAAATGTATTACACAGTTTTGTAGATATCATTCAAATTTATAGCCGCCATTCTGAAAAAAAGTGAGTCTTATTTAAAAAATAATACATTTATTATAATGGCCTACCACAGTATAACATAATTGCCAAATTTTGTAAGAATGGGTAAATTGTTTCCCGAGATATGCAATAAAATAATTATTTTTATTGATAGAGCTATCTTACAAAATGGCAGAGAAATGAGGCTCTGCATAGATAAATTTTATAGTTGTNAATTATTTTTATTGATAGAGCTATCTTACAAAATGGCAGAGAAATGAGGCTCTGCATAGATAAATTTTATAGTTGTAATAGGTACTGCAAGTATACAAGGTTAAGATGGAATTTGTTTCGTTAGTTAAATATATTGTGCTAAGTCATTTAGAAAATAAGTGCCTGAGCTACATAAAACATACCAGTTTACATTACCTGCTGCAGTGTAGTTTGTTTGCCAAATTTGCAAAGAATCTTTTAATTGTTTCCCGAGATATAATAGAAAAACTTGATTTACTCGCATGGTGCTATCTTACAAAATGGCATGCAAAAGATGCTGTATGTANAATTATTTTTATTGATAGAGCTATCTTACAAAATGGCAGAGAAATGAGGCTCTGCATAGATAAATTTTATAGTTGTTATAGGTACTGCAAGCATACAAGGTTAAGATGGAATTTGTTTCGTTAGTTAAATATATTGTGCTAAGTCATTTAGAAAATAAGTGCCTGAGCTACATAAAACATACCAGTTTACATTACCTGCTGCAGTGCAGTTTGTTTGCCAAATTTGCAAAGAATCTTTTAATTGTTTCCAGAGATATAATAGAAAAACTTGATTTACTCGCATGGTGCTATCTTACAAAATGGCATGCAAAAGATGCTGTATGTACATGCAGATGATAGTTGTAATGTATACTACTAGTATACAAAGTAAATTTGAAATTGATTCCATAGTTTTGACGATATAGCTTTCTAAAGAAAAATGGCTATATAGCCACCATATTAAAAATAAGTGTCTGACATTCTTAATACATACCACCTGACATCATCTGCATCAGTACTACTTGTTTGCCAAGTTTAGTAGAAATTAGTTAATTATTTACCTAGTTATGACACAATAACTTTGCTTATTTGTATAGCGCTGTCTTCCCAAATGGCCAACAAGTGGTTAATTGTAGTGTATTTGATACTTCTAATAGATATTTTTAGAATACAAAATGTGGTCGAAATTGGTAAAATAGGATGGCAGATATCTTACTAATATTACAAATGCAAAGAGAGAGAGAGAAAGAGAGAGGAAGAGAGAGAGAGGAAGAGGGAGAGGAAGAGGAAGAGAGAGTTAGGTAGAGAGAGAGAGAGGGAGAGAGGGGGAGAGAGGGGGAGAGAGAGAGAGAGAGAGAGAGAGAGGGAGAGGAAGAAAGAGAAAGAAAGAAAAAGAGAAATATATAGAGAGAGAAAAATAGAAAGAGACAAAGAGAGAGAGAAAGAAAGAGAGAGAGAGAAATAAAGAGAGAGAAAGAAAGAGAGAGAGAAAGAGAGAAAGAGAAAGAGATAGAAAGAAAGAGAGAGAGAGAGAGAAAGAGAGAGAGAGAAAGAAAGAGAGAGAAAGAAAGAGAGAAAGAGAGAGAGAAAGAAAGAGAGAGAAAGAAAGAGAGAAAGAAAGAAAAAGAGAGAGAGAGAAAGAGAAAGGGAGAGAGAGAAATTGAGAGAGAGAGCTGAATGACTTCTATCAATCGATAACAACCGGGACAGAAAATTTAACGTGCCCTCCGAAGCCCGGAAGCGCTCAGATGTTATGCCACTAAACGGTCACCCATCCAAATGTGTGCTGCTGGGAATGTTGCTTAACTTTGGTGATCAATTAAGATCCCTCAGCCAAGCACAAAAAGTAGTACCTAGGTACACTTATTTCTAAAGCTACAACTTTATGAAACTCACGTTTTGATTTTCATACATTGACGCTGGAAAGCGGAAATGTGGTAACTACGCGATAGTTGCACAGATAAACTCCAAAAACATTTTACCCTACTTCTTGGCTATTAGGTAAAAAATATTACCTTTCCTTTGCGTTGCAGTAATCAGTTAAAAACCTAGGCGAACATAGTATAATTTATATTAAGACAAAAGTGTATTTAATTAACAGAAAAGGGTTAAATAAATTTAGTGTATCACTGTAAAACTCAATTGCACCCGGTCGAAGCCAGGCTGGTTCGCTAGTAATAAATAAACTTAAAACATTTGTATGGCAGACAATTTGAAAATAAGTAACTAATCAAGTTCAATAACTTACGTTTATATGGCCTACCATAGTATTACTTACATGCCAAATTGGGTGAGAATTGGTTGGACAATGTTCAATATATAATGTAAAATATTATATAATTTAAATTGGTGCTATTTTCCAAAACAGCGGACCAACAATATTCATTTCAAAATTTAATGCTTACACAATGGTCTGCCAGTATACAATATTTTGTTTAAAACAGTTGAATGGTATTATACGTGTACTAAGTTTGGTGAAATTCGGCTGAAGGGTATAAAATTTTTAATAGGGACAGACGCGCAGACATGCACAGGCACACACATACACACACAAACAGACAGGAAAGTGATCTCAAAAGCCTTTCTTTCCTTCGAAAAGAAGGCTAATAAACAACTTGTCTATATGGCATTGTGTATTTATTCTTCAGTTCGTTACACAGAAGACAAAGTGCGAGTTGCAGCAGACACACACTTGCAGACATGTGAAAGGATTAAATGCTTACATCCAACACACAGCTTCTGATTTGTTAACAGTCTGGATACAACTATTGTGTAATCAATATTTAAAGTAAAAGTGGACAATCGTGAAGAAACATAGAATAGGGAAACAGCGAGGAGCAGCTCTCACCAGGTCGGCGGCATCTGGCTCCTGCTTGATGTGCAGGCAGCCGTCCACGGCCTCCAGCCGCTGCAGCAGCGAGAACTTGAGCAGGTGGTCGTCGCCGCGCTCCACGTGCAGCTCCTGTGCCGAGCCGCGCTCCTCTACTGCCGGCCGCTTGTACTCGANCCGCGCTCCTCGACTGCCGGCCGCTTGTACTCGAACATCACGGAGTTGGAGATGACAAACCCCTCGCAGGCTACCTGCAGGCTGGCCAGTCCCACCTCGTGAGCTGCAATCGACACGTAAACACCTCGCTCACGTACGTCGACTGTCGTCGTCGAGGCCAGCTAACAGGATGGGAGCTCTCCCTCTACTGACATTACTGAAACACTCGTGCTATAACAGTATTACATGAAGAGACCTCTGATGGTAATGAGAAAATACATACTAATGCATACTTCAAATAGAGTTCAGGTACAACCGGCTTGAGAGGCCAGGATAGTCGGTACTGCACTCCACGCAAGCGTACGGAAAACTAACTAGGGAGGTTTCGCACAGCACCTACAGGTAGGAAGCTACTGA
The DNA here is from genome assembly GCA_002778355.1 of Clitarchus hookeri. Classification (NCBI taxonomy): domain Eukaryota; kingdom Metazoa; phylum Arthropoda; class Insecta; order Phasmatodea; family Phasmatidae; genus Clitarchus; species Clitarchus hookeri. Next base: position 221,237 of record NQII01002263.1, on the reverse strand, counting down.
GAGAGACAGTTTCCTGCGCCCTCTTGCGGCGGAGAAGGAAGCAAAAACAACTTTGCGGCGCCTGTCAGGCCCACTGCGCCCGACGGAGGGTTAAAAAATGCAAGCCTTGATATATTTTCATTTATCAATTTGTCCATTTTCCACCCATCAAACTATTCATTTTCACACAGACAGTCAATGTTTGTGTTCCTCAGTGATCACTTCCGTTGTTTGCCCGCAACATCTTTAATACATTTTCTAATTGTGATGATAAATTTATTTTGAAGCAAAGAAATATATACATATAACGTTTGCATTGCCAAAATAATAACATTGGCATATGCACATCTCTTTGATGGAAAGCGTATTATTCAAGTCTTTACCAAGGCAAAAGTTGTTCATAAAACCTTGCTTTTATAATTTTTTCTGCATTGTTTTAGTTTAATGAAAACTGGAATACACGAAATTTAGGGCTTGTCTTCCAAGACTTTTTAAATTATATATTGAAGGCCTTGATGAGCCTAATTTTATCAAACTATGGTGATAAGGTTTTTTTTTTGCAGATCACGGATTGTTGTGCAAGAAAGTGCTGTCTTGGTTTTCCCCCCCCCCCCNATTTACTTAACAGTGGTACAATAAACTAAACATGGACTTGTCTAAGTTTGGGTATGTATTCTGTATATTACGATTAGGTCGCATAAACCCACAAGCCAAATCTCGACAGCAACGTCAAATGTGTGCAAAAATTTTGTTTTACACAAACAGGACACCATACCACAAAAGCCTCGTGTTTGTTTTGCAATGCGAAAATATAAAGTGGAAAATCATAGAATCAAAGATTGAGTTTGGGTTCGGGATATGGTAATTTCAGACACGGATTGTAGAGTGGATTCAAATTAAAGGAAAAATTGCATTCATGACAACCATATTAAATATTATGGCAGAGATACAGTGCATTTATTACCTGGAAACAGCTACAGGAATGCCTCATCGAGTATTTCTTTGGAAAGAAAGTAGTTGCCAGACTCCGCGAGGAGCTCTACATCTATGTGCAAAAAACAGGTGAAGAAGCAGACATTTATATATGCTAAAGGGCCTTAATGTTCCAACACGTTCACCCTAGAGCAGAAGAGGATGAGGGCGTGGAACTGATGCCCCAATTAGAACTTCCGGAAATTCAGTACCATTTGCGGGAACCCCAAACCACGAACAATCGAAGAGCTCGTACAACGTGCCCACATGGGGAACAAGACATCGCTTTAAAGGCAAAATCGCTAGTGCAGACAAAGAACGAACCACAAGCCACACTGCCACCACCATGCCGCCACGAAAGGGCTATAAGCTTCCCAACTGTTGGCAATGCCTCGAAAGGCACTTTCAGAGCCTACCCAGCATACCAACAGAAACAGGCCAGCCACAACGATGCAAACAAGGACAAAGCCGCACTACCAACTCCGAGCAGCGAATCTCCGGAGCCAGGCAACCCAGCTCAGGGAAATGCCAATACTGGGTGGAAGGACCGGCAAAGTAGGCAGGGCCCTCGAAGCAAGCACACTGGCAAGCCATTCCATCACATAAGCACCCCCATGGGCAACATTTCATCTCTGAGGTTGAGAATTTAGCCACCCTCAATATGGCAGCTGGCACTAACTTTGTCCAATACTCAGAGGTTACCACTTCACCACGTACGATAAAGCTGAGCCGCAATATCGATCACATGGCCCAAAGTGGCTCAACCCTGCTAACTAATGGGAAAGCAGTCCTGACGCTAGAAGTAGGACAGTCCTCAAAGGAAGAGTTACGTGGTGCTGTCGTACTTGGACAAACATTGCTCTCTAGCCAGCGCGCCATCAGTCAATGAAGCCAAGGGCAAAATTACATAGGCCAGAACCAGCACCATGCAGTCGCATGGAAGCGGATAAATGTGGACCTACTGAAGCAGTCTATAAAAGCCAACAATTTAGACGACCAATTAGCAAATAATGAGGGCATAAGTATTATTTATGAAGCAGTATGAAGAAATAAAACTGTGTGTGAATACAAGAGCAACATGCAGCACTAAAGAGACTGCAGTTGGTCTTACCGGGGCAGTAGCAGCGCAGCACGCCGCTCTGCACGAGCGTGGTCGGCACTGGGAAGGTGTCAAAGAGGACCGTGTATGGCGACGTGGTGGAGTACCAGGGCCCCGTCACCAGCACCTTCACGCCACCCTGTAAGCACATGCATCAGCTCTGTGACACTCCATTACAGTCTCGTGCTGCCTGCGCACATCTACAAGTGCTCCAAGTTTGGCATGGCCCTGTCCACTCCTCACGCACAACTTTCATTCCAAGAGACTATCAGGATGAGAAAGAAAAGCAAGTACCTCTGGGTAGGCCCACTCGGGAGAGTAATCTGTGATGTTGGCCGTGCCTTCGCGGTAGTCCATGTGGGGAGAAGCCTGCTCGCTGCCTTTGTCCACTCCTGACGAGGCGGGCGTCAGGCACTGCTGCTCCAACTCGTCCGTCGCCGGCTCCAGGCTCTCCAATTCCGGGAAGTCACCCAACATGTCGAACGCATCTAGGTTCACGAACACATCATCATCGACGTGTGCTGGCGACACCACCACGTCGCAGCCGTCCATGAAGTCCATGGGGTTGATCTCAGAGACTATGACGTCGTCGGGTGGCGAACTGGCATCCTCAGATCGAGCAGGCATGTTTGCCTGCAGCGTCTGCTGGATGTCCTCCTGCGAGAGGTCGAGCGTCTCGTTGAAGAAGACGGCGTCCTGACCCTTCCCTATCACCAGCACCGCGTCCTTCCGCTTCGTAGGCGTGGCCGGGGCACTGCCCAGCCTGTAAGCCTGCTCACAGTCTACCGTGCTGAACACAGTGTTGCCGTTCACCACGTCCATGCTGATACTGTTGTTGTTGTTGTTAATGATGTTGATGTTGTTGTTATTGTTGTTGCTGCTATCGCTGACCAGCTCCTGCCGGCAGCAAGACGACGTGGGCGAACTCGTCTGCATGGCCTCCTGCTTGTGCTTCGGCTGGTCCTTGGCGTGGGAGCGGGAGCTACATACAAAAGAGGTGACCGACACCGGAGACACCAAGGACTGGTGGTGCACCCTGTTAGGGCCGCTCGACGAGCTGTTGAGGATGAGCAGGCCGCCACCACCTTGGATCTGCGACAGGCTCAGCACCAGGGGCGGAGCCGAAGTGGTGGGAGGGCCGGCGCTCGTCGGCACGTGGAGGCGGTGATGGGCGGCAGGCAACATGCCCGTCGTGGAAGAAACCTGCAACGACGATGTTTCCCGTTCAGCGTGATGCTCGCACGTTGGTGCACGGTCGAGCAGTGGCGCATCACCCACCTGATTGTTGTTCTCTGCATTCACGTTGGCCAAGTTGACGGAGGAGGGGCGGCCGGAGGTGGTGTTGCTGGCGTCGATCTTGGCGGCAGATATGCGGCGCATGGGGTGCGCGCACGCCTTGCCATCGGCACAGGTGGAGTCAGGGCAGCCGCACTCGAGCTGCTTGGTGAGAGCTGCAGAGCGTGCCAACTGCTGTTTCTCCATCAGCTGTGTCACTATGGCCTCCACTGTCTCCGCTGTCTGCAAATGTACACACCAGCACACTGCACAGTACGACCTATCCTGGCCAGTAGACACCCCCCTTGCCCCTGTTGCAGACTCAAGACTTTTTGTTCACAACAAAAAGTTGTGGAAGAGATCAGGAGCAGGGCAGACACAGCACGCTTGGAAGTTGTAAATATTTGCTAAAACGTTCAAGTTTTTTGCCTCCTTTCAAAAGACAGGTTTGAAAGTACATTCTATGTGTGTGAACATATACAACAATTTTCACCATCTTGATAAACTTAAAATACTTGTAGGCTGTTCACGGTAAAGTAAGGACTTTTGAGGCTCTAGTTACTTTTCCCTTTCAGCCACTTTGTATCCTTTAACCACCTTTTTAAATACATATTACAATGTAAGTAATAAACACAGTGTGTACATTCCATCGCACATGGAAGTTAACACCTAACGCCACAATAAAACATATTTGTTGACAATTATTCCAAATGAAAGGGCTTTCTAAAGTGCTCACTTTACCATGAATAAATAGCCTATTGTAAGGACACCCAGTATAATTTATAAACTACACTAGGAGCTTATTTTCAAAATGGTGGCCCCTCTAAAATTTTGGGTGCCAGTTTACATAACTGGAACCATACAACTAATCTGAACCAGAATTTTTAGGTTTACATTTNTCTAAAATTTTGGGTGCCAGTTTACATAACTGGAACCATACAACTAATCTGAACCAGAATTTTTAGGTTTACATTTCACCCTGTCGGCATTGCATTCAGAAAATAATATCTTTATTAGTTTACCATTTATTAAGGAAGTAATCCCTGAATAATAAATGATTTTAATTCACCTACCAAAAACTATTTAACAAATTTCCATAAAATTTGGCACAAGAGAAGTACTGTGATAAGTTACATTAACTCATCCATTCAGTAGATCAGATACTTATTTTCAAAATAGCAGCATTATAAATATTTTACTTTAGTCACCATGTCATATCTACCAAATCTTCACATCTATTTCAACCACACTTGGTATGCTTGTAGCACCTGTAACAAACCTCTTTCTCCCACCATTTGTGAGAACGCAACCTGAAAAATGATTGTTTCTACATCATATCTCAAGGACACTCATCGAATTCCTGGCAAATTTGGTGAACAAGTACAGTGAGTGAGCTTATTTATGAAGGTGCTATAAATCAGACTGCTGTTATTACTGTCGGACAAGCTCATGTACTGTTTTCTCATTAAAAGTTAAAATGCTTTGTAAGTTAGTTGGAACGATCGATGATGTTCATGTTTTTGGTCATGTTCAGACTGAGTATAATGCATGGATGTCAACAAACTTTGTCCGACCAAAATCGGTTCAGTGGTTTTAATTTTAGGATGATGACCACAACCTTTGTTGAGCAACACCTTTAAGTGATTTATGAAACAATTATTGGCATATAGTTATAACTTCCACAGAAAATGGATAAAACCTTTGTACATACATAAGTTTAGATAAAGAACAAAGGGAGATTAAATAATAGGAGAGTATATAAAAATTTGTTTTCTATATCTATGTCATAACTTTACAACAAAATATGCAGGCATTGTAATTTGGTTGAATGACTAATGTAGAACCATAATTCATGTACTTTGCAATGACATTACATGAACACATTAAACAGTAAAACCAAAACACGTAAAATATAATAAACATAGACCACTCTAAGCTGGTGAATGCTGTAAACTGTACCACTTCCCCTGTGCAGTACATGTATCTCTGTCTCAAACAGCCGGAAACATATCTGTACCATATGCAAGAAAATTTTAATTCTCTCATATCTTGGTTATGCTACATATTTACCATTGAAGTCACACAGTTTGAGCGCTGCACTGGGCAGGAATAAACAGCATCTCTGTATGTAAAACAAATTGTACACAAACATTTCTGAACTAATTTCTGTCATCATAGCCAGTGCAAATACTAGAAACACTCCCAGAAAGTATCTTCTGGAAGCACATGTAACACTTGCATGCACGAGGCAATGACATCCTCAGCAGGCAATTTGGTACACTTTCATTAAAGAAATTGTTTCAAATGCTGAAAAATAACTGTGACGTGGTTGCAGGTTGCAGGAGCACAAAAGCTGTGGCGGGACCACTGTGCAGTTTGCAGTCGACTCGCTCTGCAAGGAAAGAGCGAAGCAGAGAAGCAGAGAAGCAGTGCCATGGAGAAGACAACTGCTGCTCCACGACAGGTTCACGTGCTTCCTGTTTGGCGACAATCACAGTACACAACTTGTATACAGTTTGTTCAGGACACAGAACTTGTTGACAGCTCCTTGTGTCGTTCTTGATCTGAGAGAAAGGAAGAGACAAGATCCAGTTTGTGTGTCAGGTCAGAAGAAGGTAGTCGCAATCTCAACATGGCCGCTTAAATATGCTTTGGTGCAAGGGATTTGAAGGGAATTACGTAATTTAATGTTCCACCATGGAACAATTTGGTCCTCTAGGCCAGATCAATAACATGAATAAGGTGGCAACATAGGTTTCATGGCTGGTTTGACAGTTTCTTCGTAACTGACTGTGAACGGATGGTCAAACAACAGGCATGTATGCAAATGGCACTCAGAGAGTGAACTGGCCACGTTGGGTTGTATTAGCTGTGCCCAGAAGGCGTGTTATAACCCATCAATGCTAATTTGCTTCCGAATGCAACTTTGTGTTGCACCAAGTCTCATAGTGTTTTATTGATTCTAACAACTCTTCATTGCGACATTCACTATCTTTTTCTTCAATGGAAAACTTTGCGTCAATGCACATTTAGCGACAAGAAATGGCAATACGTAGCTAGTAAAATCAAGGAAAGCTTCACAAAGCCACTCGTGATATCACTGAAATGCACAACACAAGCACAAAGAAGAAAGTATTGTTATGTGCTCGCTGCTTCGCATCCCGCGCGAGCGAGTGGAAGTGAAAGACAGCAGTAATATGATAGCAACAGCAGCAAGTCAAGGGATCGGTTTGAATATACAGGCAAGTGATAGGCCGGTGGCTGCGTATCTGTTACAGAAAGCGAGCCGACACGATAATTCCTTTTGCAGCATGCGCTGCTGACCCTGGTTGTATTGATTTCTGCGTTTATCTGAATAATGCTCTGGATTACTGACCTCGTTCTCTCGGTGCGACTCGGGGTGCGCCGAACCATCCAGATGGTCAGGGCGAACAATATAAAAGTGCGACAGGCCTCCGAGCCGGGAGCTGAGTAGAGAGTAGTTGATGAGTGAATGAGTGCCTGAGTTCCGAGCAGCGAGAGAAGTGACCAGCGGAAGGGAAATCTGAGACAGCGAGAATCAAGTTAAAGAAGGCTGGCAGACTGAACTATTGGACTAGATGCGAGAGTGAAAGACATTATAAATGGCGGCAATATATAGACCATACATGTGTTAATAATGAGTATGAGTTAATTGACTGTAACCAAACTGAGACAATTAAGGACGTTAACTAAAGTTGAAATAGACTTTAAATATTGCGCTCACTGTTAAATAAAAAGAGTAATTGTGAAGACAGATATTTAAATGCTGTAAATAATAGCTGTGTGAATAAATTAGAAATCAAATTTAGATCTTTTATTTTTATAAAGATCTCCATCCCTCACGAACTCAAATAAACCCCTCAGGCATTCTTGTAACGCTAATGTCAGAAGTGGGATGGAGGCGATTATTAATTAATCAATTGTAAACAATGTTAGACTATAGGCAAGTAGTTAGTGATTTCACTGTTTTGTACAATTGACGCAGTGAATGTTAACAAGGGAAATGTCTGCACAACTGGAAGCACTGTGAACGTTAATCGAGGGGCTGAGTAGCCATACGGTTAGTGTGAGCACAAGTGTAGATAGATTGGAAGATGATGTAAATAACCAAATTAGTCCAGTATTAGTAAGTGTAAACGAGAATGTTAATATAATATTCAGATAACTAATGTAAATGGTTTACTAGATAAGAAAATAGACACTGTAAATAAGAATGTAGACAGGAAAACAGACACTGTAAATGAAAAGGTAGGCAGGAAAATAGAGGGCAATAGCGAGTTGGTGAATACGAGAGTTGACTCTGTGGACAAGAAGATTGACAGTGTANTGACTCTGTGGACAAGAAGATTGACAGTGTATAAATGAAATAATGGACAGTGTCTGTGACAGTTTGGACAGCGTCGAGAATAAACCGAAACAGAAAATTAGTGCATTAGAGAAGGAATTGCACAATCTCTTCAACAACAGAGTTTCACCATCACCACACTGGCAGCAGACAAATATGAAGAGACAGTGCAAGACGAAANCAATCTCTTCAACAACAGAGTTTCACCATCACCACACTGGCAGCAGACAAATATGAAGAGACAGTGCAAGACGAAACAAACACAGCAGCTTTGGAGGATAGCACGAAGATCTGCAGGATTGATGTCACGCAGCCCGGAATTGGGTAAGGGTGTCTCAATTAAGCCCGTCCCTTACGATAGCCAGACTTTTTCATGGCGGGAGTACCAATACCGGGTTGAAATAGTCGCTACCCTAAATAGCTGGACAAACGAGCCACGGGCTTACTACCTCGCTGCAGTACTGAGAGGCCCTGCACTGAGCATACTACAACTTCTGCCAGAGCGACATCGACTGGGGTACCCCACACTGGGGTCGGCTTTGGAGCTACGTTTCAGTGACTGATACCTGCGATATGTCCACCATGCCCAACTGTGAAGCCGCACCCAGTGACCAGGGGAGCCGCAGCACGAGCTATGGCAAGACATTGAGCGGCTCTCCCACCTATCTCTGGAAGAATGCCGCGAGGAGGCGCGCGACATAATCGCAGTCGGCTTCTTCATCTACGCCATCGCTGANACCTATCTCTGGAAGAATGCCGCGAGGAGGCGCGCGACATAATCGCAGTCGGCTTCTTCATCTACGCCATCGCTGAAACAGAGGTATGGCAAGTGGTAATGTCTGGCTACACCCCATAACATGCCGGACACCCTGGCCAGAGCACTGGAGGTGGAGTGAGCACGACAGGAGCCTGCANTCTGGCTACACCCCATAACATGCCGGACACCCTGGCCAGAGCACTGGAGGTGGAGTGAGCACGACAGGAGCCTGCACGCCGATGTCCAGTACGTGCAGTGACGCTGAACAAAGACGAAGACAGGATTATGAAGACACGGAAGGAGTTGCAGTTGGCTTTGAGAGACATTGCTACCAGGGCATGTGCTACAGAGCTTCGCCGCCTCCTACTCAAATGGAGGGAGTGTTGGTCATGCGGACAGCAGCAGCAGCAGTGGGGAAAGAAGCAGTGCGATGAACAAATGGCTTCGATGAGTGCATGCAAGCACTTGCATGAAGAAATTTGTGAGCTTCGTGCATATGCCCAACAACTGAGAAACTGCATCGACGAGCTGATGCTGCAAGGTGCACACCTCACAAAGCAGTTGGAAAATGCACACAATAATATTCGAGTACTGTCAAGATGCCCTGTGTGCACTGTGCCACATAGCAGTGGACGAAGTCCATGGCATGGAGCGAATGATGTGATGGTCACCCTTGGTAGTGACTCTGAGGATAGTAGCCCCATGAAGAAAGTGGTTCGGGGGGCAAAGAACCAGTTCCGTGAACTCGAAAAATGGAGTGAGGCAGTTAACAGGAGCTACCAGTGCTTCAGGGTACGTTGGACGAGGATCCAGCCACAAACAGCAGCAGCCATCAATAGTGCCACTTTTCATATTCGTAGACATGGTCTAAAGGAAGATGCATGGGGAAATTCTGGAGATACTTCATCTTTTCAAACCGGTAATGAAATGATTAGTCCTTATGTAAGGCACAAACGACCATATAGCGACAGGAGGATGACCCGGTATGAGAGGAGAATGTTGGGTGAGGTAATTCAAGCAGGACAACTGGTGTGGCTGCACAACCCACAGCTTCCCCCTTTGGGGAACACCAGAGCAAACTGCCGATGCGACAGCCTACTCTAGTCCAAGTGCTTAGCAGCGGAAGAAGAGAAGCCATAAACCAACACCTAAGGAGCAGATGACCCCGCCCCTCAGAAGACCAGTTACTCCACCTCCCCTCACCCGTATGCCTCCTCAGGCAGCCGTAAAGGAGGGGAAGGCAGCACGCTGCCACAAAGGGGAATTACTATTACGAACTATGCCTCTGCTGGCCAAGCTGAGAGCTGTTGCAATGACATTCATGCCATCAGTAGCAGCCTTGCAACCAGCTGATATTGGGCGTGCATTTACCAGCGCACGTCACGTACTACCAGTGTGACCCCAGCTGGCTAGAGTACTGAGCAAATATTGAGGCGAGGTCCACGCACTACAGAGAGACGATATGGCTCTGGTGTAACAGCTTCCGCTGGCCAGCTCCACAAACTGTTCCAGCGCCACCAGCAGTTCCTGCACCGCCAGTTCCTGCTGACCAGCTGCAGCAAGCCGGAAAACTCTACAGCCTGAGCGACACGTCACTCATGGCACCCGCTTAAAGCCACAAAGACTAAGTGTGGCGAGTCTGTCGCACTCCCTCACATGTTGATAGTTCAACATCAGTGCTGCATGTGTATATCCAGCAGTTAGATCNCATCAGTGCTGCATGTGTATATCCAGCAGTTAGATCCCACCTACAAGCCACTGCTCGTAGTCACAGCACTTCTCCAGTAGTCTAGAGGAGAGTTCGGAAGTACATCAAGAGCGTGACCCCTGTGTGTGTAAGAGCAGAGTGACCACCTCTCTGCACCGGAAGGCAAAGTGTGTTTCACAGTGGATCTCCGTATTTCATAATGGGCAAAAGCAAGGTAAAAGGGCTACACTATGGGAACCCAAGTCGTTTGGTGAAAGGTTTTTGTACAAAAAATTGCTGTTTTATTCATGCACATGTCCTTTCTATGGTATTCCCTGTTTTCTGTTATCCTGTAAAAGATACAAATAACAACTTTTTATGCTTAAAGCCACGAAAATATGTTTGCAAATAAACATTTCTTTATCAAGCACAGAACTTCTTGGCCGCTGAGTATCAGCCAATCAGCGATCATTACCAAGCCCTGTTGCCACATTTATCAAGCGCCCATCATTCCTCAAACGGATGTCATGAAATCTCAGTTATAGTAACATAAATTGCAATATGTGCAAAGAGGAACATTTGAATACAGCAGAAATACTAATTTGTAAATCACAACTCAATATATTTATAAGTTTAGATACATATTAGGAATCTGCCTGTGCAGACAAACTTCTAAATTTTTACGTTCTTAGTAAAAACATTCTTGACACTTAAATTGACATATCATCAATAATTTCTGTTAAGAGTACATGAAATAATTTTTATTTACCTGCAGCATAGCATAGAAAAAGTAATTCATATTTTTTCTGTAGCTTGTAATGACAGCAATTACTCCTCTTCATATCCGCGCAGTTCTAACGTTATTCCTTTCAATTACAAAATTCCATCAGTCATTCAATTTTTTATAACAAAAAAAAAGACACTTTGTTTGAAACCATACAACCAATTTTCTCACGTATTTTTTTGCAGAAATCTCCTCCCTCCCAATCTTCAAAGACAGTCTCTGTTAAAATCATTAAAATGTAACTCGTTTCCCGGCAATTTTTTTTCTAGGCGATACAAATATTTCTGTTGGCATATAAGCAATGTTGCTCTCGCCTTCTTTACATACCCGTTGCACTGTACGTTCACCGACATCACACGCTCTTGTTGACAAACTGTTAATTTATTTGAAATGCATACTTTAGAGAAATTATTTGTTTGACAATTTAGTAAAAACACAATGCACACTGAAGATTATACTCTGATCTTGTTTGTGAACAACTTCCGTTTTGTAACTACACGAGGTTTACTTAGCGTCGTAATTTCAACAACAACTTAAAACGCACGCAAATGAAAAACAGCCAGGATTGTTCAAAGCCCGTCGTGGTATTGGCCACTGCGGATACATGCTAGAGCAGGCACCAGCACTTGGCGTGGATGAGAAGCAGCTGTTGCCCTACGCATTATCTCGTGGCGACTAAGCACAAATCAAGATTTTGCTATCATCTGCTTATAAAGCGTGGTTGAAACACTCAGTATATCTAAGAAATATGGTTTCCTCTCAGGAGAAGAATGAATAACATCCTCTTTTTTGGAAAAGTGATGTGAGTTCGTGTCGACTGTCATGCATAGTCCTTGATAACGTAAAACATGAACGGATGAAGATACAGACATGGGATTTTCACCTTAAGTTGTGGGATTTTATTGTGTGGCTCAAGGTGGATGTTTAGGCTATATTGTACGAGTTATACCAAAGTTGCCAAAATCATATAATATTGGTTAACATGTAAATACATTAACTACATACATATTGACTGAAGGGTGTAATGAACATTGATGTATTTCCAGTGAAAACCTGTGTGAAGAATTTGAAAGCAGCAAGGCTTTAATGCATCTGCAGGTAAAGTTAAGAGCATCAGTTGTGCTCTAGGTAGAAATGTAAACACTCCAAGGCGTTTGTGATAAATTTAATTGGAATAATACTTTGGATATATAGTGATTACACCTGCCTGCAAGAGTGATCTAGGACACTGACATTTTGCTATGGCAAGATCATTCAAAACATAAGATTTAATGAAATTNGAAAGCAGCAAGGCTTTAATGCATCTGCAGGTAAAGTTAAGAGCATCAGTTGTGCTCTAGGTAGAAATGTAAACACCCCAAGGCGTTTGTGATAAATTTAATTGGAATAATACTTTGGATATATAGTGATTACACGTGCCTGCAAGAGTGATCTAGGACACTGACATTTTGCTATGGCAAGATCATTCAAAACATAAGATTTAATGAAATTACAATTGTGTCTTCATTAAACTAAGCATAATACAATATGATGCAAATGTTTTCATGCAAATTGTAAGGATACCGTTAATCATGTAATTTGTAAGGATATTGTAAACCATGTAATGTGTGGGTATGTTATCTTTTTCTTTACTTCAAATATGTAAGACTTAAATATAAATAAAAACAAAGGGTGTTGTTGGCAAAAAAATGTAATAAATTTTGGAACTCAGCATTTTTTTCACCAACAACTCTGTGTTTAGGTGGGGGGTGCAGGGGGCATTGCAGGTCACAAAGGGCACTGATTCAATTATATTTCTTGCATATCCCCAAATTGAAGATAATTATATTTAAATAAATTTTTATACAGATCTTTTAAATTATGCTTGTAACAAATGGTTGTGCTTATAGGTTTATACAGGATATAAGGGGTAATGGTCAAACACAATGTTTGTAAAGGGGAATGCAGAGGATTTTCGTACTCCGGCTGTTTAGTTCCGTGAGGCACTACTTTTCTATTAATTTGGGGATGTATGTATATTGGCATTTTTTAGTTGTGGTGTTTAGTTTGTTTTGCTGGACAGGAGGGCAAAAATGTAAGGTTGACGCCACAAAGGCGGCAGATAATTAGGTCGTCAGTGGGACTACATCAGGCAAACGGGCTGGGCCAATCAGGAGTTAGCTTGTTTGTCGATGTGGGTGCCTGGCACCATGTCATGAGCAACAGTGATCATTGGTTCATTGCAAGGGAAGGTGTTTGTAGAGAAGGCACCGGCAAATTTTTTTTGAAGTTATGTAAACGGGTGGAACAAACTTATCTCGTGCAGATCTTGGGCAGCGGCGAGAAAATTTTCCTACTTAATAGTTTTGGAAAAACCTCAAGCAAAATATATTTGAACATGTGCATTTTTAAGATCTGCCCGAGAGGACATGAAGGCCTCAGCTAGAGATGGACACATTAGCTCGTACGGCATGCGTGTGCATGACTAGATGCAATTTTCATCAGCTCAGTTTAAAATAACGCAGTAACTTGGTGCAATTTTTACGTCTTGGCAAGTGTCTCGCGATGAAATTCAGTCGTGAATCAAAATGAAGTGTTTTCCGTACTGAGTGCGGCATGAACAAAGAAAAATAAATTAAAGTAAAAATAACAAAAAAACTGGTTTCAGTCTATTTAACTTTATCAAAATAAATGACTTCTTTACAATAAAATATTTACCACACAGTGAACCGGTAAGGATTACGGGAGTGTTTTGAGTGTGAATTTCGTCGGAGCTGGCGAGCAGAAGACTACAGTAGTTGGAAACAACTGTCTCGTCCTTGCTATCCATTTTATTTTGTACACTCTGGCGAGGAGGCGTGGAGTGCAACAACCAGTTCACTTCAGGTTTTATTTATAAAATGGAAAATAATAAGATGGTATTCTACTGTAAAAAAAAAAAAAAAAACATTCTAGAAAAGAGAAAAAAATGCCTATCTAGTTTCAGGCAACAACTGAAATCAAATAACACATATGCACAAACTTAAAATACACTAGTGTAAAAGTTTAAGCAATAACTTTAACACAGAAGAATCACTGTGATTCTATTAATAAATTCTGTACATGTTTTCTGCTACTTTACAAATACCAACTTACCGAAATTTCTAGCTCATTATTCAGGTCTGGTTCATCCTCGCTGAAAACTAGAAGATGAAACATTACAATTAGCACACTGAATACATCAAACCTTGTTCACATGAATGTTGCAAGATGAAAGCACGTAACAAATTGAAAAAGATTTAAATGCAACACAATAATGAAATTAAATTTTTTAAGATTCTTAAAAAAATTATGTTTGTGTCTGATATATTGCATGAAAAACACAAAGCACTCAAACATGCAGATATGTTACAAAAAAATTTTCTGTGATTTGAAAGCAAAGAGAGAAATGATTGTGCTTTAAATACTTTTTTTTTACTAATATTAGTATGTGAGAAACTACTGCACTAAAAAAATTTAAAATTGAGACCATGCAAACAAAGGCGATGGGATTTTAAGAAACAGAAACACCAACATATCAGTCTAGGTAAGAATGCATGTAACAATACTAGTTGTTAGCAGTTCTGCATTAGCAATGAGTACGCCAACTAAGACATACAGAATGTGCGATGGGTAGGTTGTGCAACTCACTTGCCATAAATGACGACAATACAGTGTATCTATAAACACATTTCCCGCTCCTGTCCCTGCACTCTTCAGTTTACAACAGACACTGCTTTATGACGTTAACAAACCCGTTGAACCAGAATACGTTTACTGCAAAACTCTGTACAACAATTTTCATGGCAGTATTTTTTAAATTTACTTAGTCTCGTAAATTTCGGCTGTCTTCGTCACTTGCCTGTGCATATGCAAATTACAAATTTATCTTCAGCATGTTGTCGCAAAAACACTGCTCACCACAACATGAGACTCTTGCAAGAGCAACACAATCGCACACGCGACCACGTGCTGATCCGAGTATCTACACGACCATCTATTAGGAAAGTGTTAAACACACTAATATTCTTCCTGTGGTTTACAACCCACCAGGTACATGATAAACATAAAACTTGTGGCATTTTCATTTCCATTTGTTAAGTTTGACTGCAACTACTGAGGAAGATAAATTACAATGCTCTTGGAATTTATAGCTCCAATACACCTACGACGTGTAGGACAGGGGTATATACAGAAGCAGGTATGAACTAATCATTGGCAGAGTGCGAGGCAACTGCCGGGCTGGCATTTTGCTGTGTGTTTGTTATTGGCCCACGTCCTTCGACCAACTGTAATACTAACACAAACTTACAGGTGCCTGAAGTCTAGTTTGTCCCTACCTACATGCCACACTGCAAGTTAAGAGCTCTGCATGGCTGACGCATGGTGTACTTTGTAAAACTTTGGTAGAAAAAAACATTACTAAAAAACTAGTGGGATATTTTTAGTGGCATGTAAACACAAAAATCATTTGAAACATCTTGTGCTTAGAAACAAATTTCTATTTCTCATTTCAACTCCCAAGGATTATTTTTGGGGTGTGAAAAAAGTTCAAACGGGTGTTTTCAGCTGCCTAAATGTTTCTATANCGGGTGTTTTCAGCTGCCTAAATGTTTCTATACCACAGTTGTCTTCAGACGTGGATCATACTTTTATCTTTATAAGAGCGCCATAACATACAGGGTCACCGCTTTAAGTCACATTCAGGCGAGTCACAGATGGGGAAAACCCACTGCAGTGGAATAGAATACCTTGCACGTAGAGGCGCTGAGGCAAGTGGAGAGCGAGCGGCCTTACAGTTAACATGTTTCAAGGCCGCACGTGCGGAAAACTGCTGCAGGCAGGCAGAAGCCTTATGTTAAAGGNTTGTGCTTAGAAACAAATTTCTATTTCTCATTTCAACTCCCAAGGATTATTTTTGGGGTGTGAAAAAAGTTCAAACTGGTTTTTTCAGCTGCCTAAATGTTTCTATACCACAGTTGTCTTCAGACGTGGATCATACTTTTATCTTTACAAGAGCGCCATAACATACAGGGTCACCGCTTTAAGTCACATTCAGGCGAGTCACAGATGGGGAAAACCCACTGCAGTGGAATAGAATACCTTGCACGTAGAGGCGCTGAGGCAAGTGGAGAGCGAGCTGCCTTACAGTTAACATGTTTCAAGGCCGCACGTGCGGAAAACTGCTGCAGGCAGGCAGAAGCCTTATGTTAAAGGNGGCCTTACAGTTAACATGTTTCAAGGCCGCACGTGCGGAAAACTGCTGCAGGCAGGCAGAAGCCTTATGTTAAAGGGCTGGGTCCTGGGAAGGTAAACACACTTTACACGAATTCTGGCCAGCCATGGCCACGCTTATGAATACGATGTCGAGGAGAGACCTTGATACACAAGATCAGGAAGACTGAAGTGTTGAAATGAATGTTGTTGCAGTAGAAGGCATGGACTGTAATAGGGGATGGTCCTACACTGTAAATGCTTATTGATGCACTATTGTACGCTCTGCACATGGGGAACATCCCAAATTTTTTTTACATGTGTAATTGCAACACTATTCTGTAAGTAAATTTCCTGTTGACTGATACAGAAAACCAATTAACATGGGAACAATGCACACACGCATGCNCACTATTCTGTAAGTAAATTTCCTGTTGACTGATACAGAAAACCAATTAACATGGGAACAATGCACACACGCATGCGTGCACGCACACACACAGAGAGAGAGAGAGAGAACTTTCTGCTCACGGCTTCACCCCCATGTACTGCACGAAACTGCTATTAATTTCCTTCACCAAAGGAGATCTTTGTACGCCACATTAATGTTTCTGCTCTTAGGTGCTAGGATTACCAGTTGCTAGGTGAGCCAAGCCGAACTCTGGAGAGGTCTCGTAGAGATACCCATGTAAGAAGTCGTCCTTCCTCGAATCTCTGCCTGTCACTTTGAGAAACTGTCCATGGACCTAACTTACAGTCGTAGCAAAACAGATTATGAATGGTTATTGCAGATTCTTAAACTTGATTGGGTACTTGGATGAAATAAGCAGCGTGGGTGGTAACGTGCGTTATAACAACTTATTCCCCCATGCACATCTAATGAATACTGGGACCTAAATTTCATCTTTTGCCAAGTCTTCACTCGGAATCCTGGTGCTATCGCTGCATTTTGGCGGTAAAATTAACGGAGCCCAAATCTTGAGCCGAAGTTTGCGTGGCGGTAGGCCAGGAGGGTAGATGCTGTTGAACTCCTAAGAGTAATGGATTGGATAATCAAATTATACAACGGCGACCGTTGATTTGTACTCCATTTATACCCTTTCAAATAAATTAAGCAAACTGTACGAGCTATTAATTAAAATTGTTAATGTTGCTGAATCCCTGTAACATCTTCTATAATAATTGGTTTTAAATTTTCGTTGATTTTCTTCAGAACTGCAGAAAAAAGATTGTATAAACTAATTTTTTTCTTAGCATTTCTGGTCGTAATGCTGCTGGAATTTTCTCAAGGTATGTTAAATAGTATTGTNATAAACTAATTTTTTTCTTAGCATTTCTGGTCGTAATGCTGCTGGAATTTTCTCAAGGTATGTTAAATAGTATTGTTGTGAATAAAAGCACAGCTGTGTTGTGTGAAAAACAAAATGTTAACAAATGGCCTCACCACTGTTATACCACGGGATTTTGATAGCTCTCCAGGTGGTTCACAAATTTATAGTTTGTGACCGTTTTGTTTGCAACAAAAAGATGATTACTGTACAGCTAGAATGGGCACCATATCCCAATTCACTCATCAAAAATTATCTACAAAATTATTATCCAAGGTATTATATGTTGTGATATATATAACTTCGGAAGGTAAAGAACATGGCACCATGTATTTCACTGATTACAGAGTCTATGAAAAAGTTATTTACTTATCGATCNATAAACTAATTTTTTTCTTAGCATTTCTGGTCGTAATGCTGCTGGAATTTTCTCAAGGTATGTTAAATAGTATTGTCGTGAATAAAAGCACAGCTATGTTGTGTGAAAAACAAAATGTTAACAAATGGCCTCACCACTGTTATAACACGGGATTTTGAGAGCTCTCCAGGTGGTTCACAAATTTATAGTTTGTGACAGTTTTGTTTGCAACAAAAAGATGATTACTGTACAGCTAGAATGGGCACCATATCCCAATTCACTCATCAAAAATTATCTACAAAATTATTATCCAAGGTATTATATGTTGTGATATATATAACCTCGGAAGGTAAAGAACATGGCACCATGTATTTCACTGATTACAGAGTCTATGAAAAAGTTATTTACTTATCGATCNCTCGGAAGGTAAAGAACATGGCACCATGTATTTCACTGATTACAGAGTCTATGAAAAAGTTATTTACTTATCGATCTTGCTCAGTTCTGACAACTTTTTCTGCAAAAATAAGGAAAATGAACTTTTTTCCTCAAAGACACAGATTTCATTTATATTCATACTTGTTTTGTTTAATAATTTGTCATGAAGCTTGGTTTGTAGGTCACGGCCATTGAAACTATTTAATGTAGGTAGCGTATTGAAACACATTCAAACATTTTTCACCTTCTTGGCGATTTGAATTTAGAAAAATTCTGAGTTTAGTTTTAGATTTATACAGCCAAGCTTTAAAAGTAAAGAACGTAATTGTTTCTCAGCGGGTCACTGAGCTATTGAGGAGCCTTTAAGAACACATTTGACCCTTTTCGTCCCATAAGGGGCTAAACTAAAAAAAAAATCCTGACTATAGTAAGTATAAAGCACGTACAAAAAAATGACATCTTATAATACAACTTCATTTTGAAAACTTGGCATTCTACAAAAATTTCCAGGTCTACCAACTGTAGTAACGCAGTCATTATCCTACTACTACTGCAATAAAATTTAAATACTCTGCAACTAACCATATGGGTATTGATTCCACAGTCGACTTTATCTGGTTCTTTGTGGTGAGTGACGTAGTCCAATACCATTCCTCAACTTCACTGAATAACTTTTATTTTCTTTTACTGGCCGTTGTTATAATGCAAAATTTGTGTGGGGTGATTCATGGACCAAATGAAGATGTGCATTTATTTGTGGCTATCTGTTTTATCAGCAACTTTTTTGAGGATAGGAAATATTAGCGAGCCCACAAGGAGCCTGGGATTTCCAAAGCCGCTGTTCCTGGCATCTCCCAGTGTTTGTATTACAGTAGAGCATCCTGTATATATAATTCTGTTATCCGTATGTAATCCAAGGTGCAGTTAAGACTGCTACACCTGAAAAATTCAACCCCAAAGATGAACGTAGTTCCCGCCCAGTCTACACGACACATACGCAGCTGATGCTGATGGTTGGAGGGGTTCGTGGGGTAGCGTGCCTGCTTAGTGCTTAGTCGTCTTTCTCTCAGAGTCTGCTAGCTCCTGCATGCCCTTGGCGAGGTCACTACACCAACAGGATGCAGTTGTCGACACGACCAGTTTACCATTTTGTGAAGTTTTCAGCACATGTGTGAACACAATAATACATTACTTTAGTTAGGTAATCTTGAATTGGCATGTGATACAATACTTGCTTGAAAACCAGATTTTTCATTAATCTTTTTGTTTTTCCCGTCAATAATGTTAGCAGTTTGCCAACTGTAGAAGTATTTATCATTGTCATGTGTGGTTTGTTCACGCCATTACTTCACTATGTGCTGCATCACTGCCAAAAACCAACTTGATACATCTGACTTGTTGCACACTGTACAAAACACTCCCTCCACTGGCCTGATGTAATTTTGCGATTACGCTGCTTTTAGTTTTAGCAGATTTTGTAAAAGAAATCACATTATTTTAGGATAAATACAGTAATTTTTGGCAGCGTTTCATTAATAAAATGATGTTCAAATACAGATAGTATAATGCATGTTACACAATATATAGATTTTGATGCTTATATTTTATATATTTCTATGCTAGAAAACCTTGGCTAGTGATTGTGGCAATGAACTCCTGTTATTGAAATTTTTCTGCTATATGAAATGGTTCAGGTCCCAACTAATTTGCACATGGGTTGCTCCACTGTAGTAATAACTGCCTAGGTTACAACACCTCTACACATCCTTTGAGATGTCCTTTCAGTNTCTGAAATGGTTCAGGTCCCAACTAATTTGTACATGGGTTGCTCCACTGTAGTAATAACTGCCTAGGTTACAACACCTCTACACATCCTTTGAGATGTCCTTTCAGTTCTGCCGCATGCTCATGTGTCGGTATAATGTAAATGGTTTCCTGTGCTACTGAGATTACTTTAGACACGAGTCCAATGGAATTCTGGTAAATGTCACCCGCTGGGTTTCCCCTACATGTATCACAGTTTCGTGTAAATGCTAGGACGTCTTGCGGGTCAGACAGCTTCAGTATCAGGTCTTCAGCTTCTGAGTCTCAAGATGTACCATTTTCTTATCCTCCTCGGAGCCAGATACAGCTAAATTCTCACAGTAAATGGCAATGCTGGACTTCCTCATTCGTTGCTTGTGCAGTTCCAATTTCGACATGGGAAATTGAACTACTCTTTTCATATCGTCAGATGCTGTAGAAAATTATAAGACATTCATCTTATATTTAACCACAGTCACAGTAATGTTGGTGTTGTTGTTCTTTGTACTTTACCCGGCTGTCACCAGGCATTCTGCACTCGAAGCTACGGGCCTTCCTGTTTTCCAGTTTTGTACGTCCCAGCTCGGTTGGAGTTTTCTAGTTACGTATTGTCTGTTACGAGGCTTGGTGGAACTGATTGTTTGGGGATTTGTAATATTGGCCATTGTCTCAATTCTGCTGGAATAGGGTCTGTTACTTGGTGACAATTTCCTTTGGGCATTCCCAGTGCGTCGATGAACAGGTGATGTGGATGAGGCCTGCTTTCATAGGAAGACAAACGTCACAAAGCTGCTTGATGAAGAGAGTTTAACCTCTTTTCTTATAGTTGCCGCTACACTCTGCTAGGAGGAGTCTGGCCAGTGCCATATGCTCGACAACATTGTAACATTTCAGTTAAATCAGAAGGACAACACTTACAGCTTCTCAATTTTTTATTTCCTCGTTCGTCGTTTCAAACAAATTAACCAGCAACTACCTCTTCTTCTCAAACCCAATAAATCAATGTAATTAGTCGCTAATTTCCAAAATTGTTTCTAATTTATTAAAACCCATTTGTATTTCTTTCTTATTGACCTCACTGCCTGTCTGCATTTTTTCCTGCATTGTTTTGATTTTCTCTAAAACCAAACTTAGATTTTTTATCATACTAAGTGTTTGCTATTCTGTTGTAGTTTCCTCAATTACAGTGTTCTGAAATCCTACAAAATTTGTTTTTTCTTTTTCACTATCACTCATTTTAAAAGAAAAAACTAATTTTGTCACAAGTAGGTACTTAGAAAATGTTCTCTTCTAATCTGCAAAACGCAAAAAAAATATTTTTTCTTTATCACACCCTTGCGTTCCACGAAAAACTGCTCCCACGATGTCCCTCGGTGTGGAAAACGGCTTACAGCATCTGCAGACGTATTCCAGTTGTTCTCAGCATAACTCGGGGCATCGCATCTCAGCACTCCCGTAGTCTAGACGTGTAGCAAATCTCTTTCTCGGGCGTTGTTCTTCCCTCTGTCGAAGTTCGCAGCTTCTGATGATCGTAGATCTAGAAGTTCGCTCTACAGCCACACGTATGGGTCACCAGTTGCAACATTTCAGTTACATCACAAGGTCAAAATTTACCGCTTCTCAATTTTTTTATTTCCTCGTTCGTCGTTTCGAACAAATTAACAAATAACTACTTCTTCTTCTCAAACACAATAAATCAATCATATTTAAAACACGTAGCAGCAACTATTTCATTAATATTAAAATATATATTATCACATTTTTATTACGTTAAAAAACCCACCATGCCCATCATTGGCTGTGGATGCATGATTTCTGTTACAGAAAAATTACATTTGATTTTACTTCAGCCTTACTTCGGTTGTTACCTGCTCTCCGATTGGCTGTCGCCTGACCATGCTCCAACCAGTGGNTTGTTGGCTGCGGATGCATGATTTCTGTTAAAGAAAAATTACGTTTGATTTTACTTCAGCCTTACTTCGGTTGTTACCTGCTCTCCGATTGGCTGTCGCCTGACCATGCTCCAACCAGTGGGCATGTACCCCAGCATCGAACAACAAAGCAACTTGCACCATCCTCAAAGCCTTGCACCGTACAAGTGACTTGAAAATGCTCTGTGGCAAAGACGACGAAGCAGTAAGCTGGACGGTGACATTAGCAACGTTACCAATCTGGCTTTGCGATAAGAACAATTACAACCACTCAACTTTCACCCTCACTTTCACCAACGCTACGGTAATAGTAAGTGTACATTTAATTATTTTCAATTATCTGATTATGCTGTCTTTCTCACACAGAAGAAAGCTGTCGCTACTGTCCATTCCAGTCTCTTCCATGCTTCAATAAATGTGATGTTTCCAGGTTCGTCTGTATTCTACTGTGTTCAACAGTCATCAGTTATGGTGTTCAATGTCAAACTTAATAAACTTTGTAGATATCATGTTGGGTTATGTCCTATAAGCCTACCATACTTGTCGAGTGTTTTCACGTCTATCATTCTAGTACATTTATGTATTTACTACAGGGAGACATTTTCTAAAAATAACAGACAGGTAAAAGAAATAATNATATCATTCTAGTACATTTATGTATTTACTACAGGGAGACATTTTCTAAAAATAACAGACAGGTAAAAGAAATAATGGCGTGTTACCTTCACTGTTACATCTCATTGTGCATAATTAATGGTGGATTATTGTTCTGTTTCTATTATGGACCATTCCACAACAGAAAAGCACAAATAGCTGCACAATGTCGAAACCACGTAAATTACATCCGAGTCCAACCTAGCACGTAAAGGTCCATAAAAACAAACACCAATGATGATAAGCATCAAGTCTGACACCAAAAAACAAACTGTCTACTCAAGCACAAGCAAATACACTCTACTCAAGCACAAGCAAATACACAAGTGGCTAGATGAAGAAAAGTAAAGGTTTTGTTAAGAGAGTGCAAAAAAACATGCGTACATTGTGTGTCCGTGTTGACTTTATAAATTTGTACTCGTCTATTGATGCAGTAAATAAAGAAGCACGAGTCGGTTGTTGGTGAACCAGCTGTGTGTCTAGCAAGAGCTGCTTCTCCCCACACAAGGTGCGTGCGACACACACGTCAGACCTGTTGGCTTCCCACTCGGCATGTAAGAACACGTTACTCAACGTGAGCAGACACGTACCCTCCACTAGCCACGTCCGCTAAGTGCACCAGGAACCTCCCACAAACCTTACTTCAACAACACAAGTTGCCTTGCGCAGCAGCCCACTGTCTGCGTCGCTCCTACGAGCACAGCACGTGCTCANCTTACTTCAACAACACAAGTTGCCTTGCGCAGCAGCCCACTGTCTGCGTCGCTCCTACGAGCACAGCACGTGCTCATACATGCACTACTCTTAGTACTCAATACTTTTTATTTTTGTCTGACAGCTACAAATGTTCCACACTCCACAGTCTTCCATTTTCTTTTTCAACAGTTCGTGATCGTATTCAAAATAATTCCACAGTTGCACAAAGCTGTACGTCAAAAATTTTTTAAGGATCTCAACGTTACCTTCCCTTCTAACTGTTATGACACACTCATATTACTTTCCTGAATTTTTGGACATGTTTCTGGACTGAAATGGTTTAACAGTTATTATGGAAGTCAGACAGTCTGTGGTGTTACTATGTATGAAGATACCTGCGCTCTCATGTTTACACGATTCCTTGTTTGACGACTTTCAAATGTACATGGTGGTTCCTCTAACATTACCTTGGCCAATTTTGTCAAGTTCCTNCAGATGCTGTAGAAAATTATAAGACATTCATCTTATATTTAACCACAGTCACAGTAATGTTGGTGTTGTTGTTCTTCGTACTTTACCCGGCTGTCACCAGGCATTCTGCACTCGAAGCTACGGGCCTTCCTGTTTTCCAGTTTTGTACGTCCCAGCTTGGTTGGAGTTTTCTAGTTATGTATTGTCTGTTACGAGGCTTGGTGGAACTGATTGTTTGGGGATTTGTAATATTGGCCATTGTCTCAATTCTGCTGGAATAGGGTCTGTTACTTGGTGAGAATTTCCTTTGGGCATTGTTCTTCCCTCTGCCGAAGTTCGCAGCTTCTGATGATCGTAGATCTAGAAGTTCGCTCTCCAGCCACACGTATGGGTCACCAGTTGCAACATTTCAGTTACATCACAAGGTCAAAATTTACCGCTTCTCAATTTTTTTATTTCCTCGTTCGTCGTTTCGAACAAATTAACAAATAACTACTTCTTCTTCTCAAACACAATAAATCAATCATATTTAAAACACGTAGCAGCAACTATTTCATTAATATTAAAATATATATTATCACATTTTTATTACGTTAAAAAACCCACCATGCCCATCATTGGCTGTGGATGCATGATTTCTGTTACAGAAAAATTACATTTGATTTTACTTCAGCCTTACTTCGGTTGTTACCTGCTCTCCGATTGGCTGTCGCCTGACCATGCTCCAACCAGTGGGCATGTACCCCAGCATCGAACAACAAAGCAACTTGCACCATCCTCAAAGCCTTGCACCGTACAAGTGACTTGAAAATGCTCTGTGGCAAAGACGACGAAGCAGTAAGCTGGACGGTGACATTAGCAACGTTACCAATCTGGCTTTGCGATAAGAACAATCACAACCACTCAACTTTATCCAACGCTACAATAATAGTAAGTGTACATTTAATTATTTTCAATTATCTGATTATGCTGTCTTTCTCACACAGAAGAAAGCTGTCGCTACTGTCCATTCCAGTCTCTTCCATGCTTCAATAAATGTGATGTTTCCAGGTTCGTCTGTATTTTACTGTGTTCAACAGTCAGCAGTTATGGTGTTCAATGTAAAACTTAATAAACTTTGTAGTTATCATGTTGGGTTATGTCCTATAAGCCTACCATACTTGTCGAGTGTTTTCACGTATATCATTCTAGTACATTTATGTATTTACTACAGGGAGACATTTTCTAAAAATAACAGACAGGTAAAAGAAATAATGGCGTGTTACCTTCACTGTTACATCTCATTGTGCATAATTAATGGTGGATTATTGTTCTGTTTCTATTATGGACCATTCCACAACAGAAAAGCACAAATAGCTGCACAATGTCGAAACCACGTAAATTACATCCGAGTCCAACCTAGCACGTAAAGGTCCATAAAAACAAACACCAATGATGATAAGCATCAAGTCTGACACCAAAAAACAAACTGTCTACTCAAGCACAAGCAAATACACTCTACTCAAGCACAAGCAAATACACAAGTGGCTAGATGAAGAAAAGTAAAGGTTTTGTTAAGAGAGTGCAAAAAAACATGCGTACATTGTGTGTCCGTGTTGACTTTATAAATTTGTACTCGTCTATTGATGCAGTAAATAAAGAAGCGCGAGTCGGTTGTCGGTGAACCAGCTGTGTGTCTAGCAAGAGCTGCTTCTCCCCACACAAGGTGCGTGCGACACACACGTCAGACCTGTTGGCTTCCCACTCGGCATGTAAGAACACGTTACTCAACGTGAGCAGACACGTACCCTCCACTAGCCACGTCAACTAAGTGCACCAGGAACCTCCCACAAACCTTACTTCAACAACACAAGTTGCCTTGCGCAGCAGCCCACTGTCTGCGTCGCTCCTACGAGCACAGCACGTGCTCACACATGCACTACTCTTAGTACTCAACACTTTTTATTTCTGTCTGACAACTACAAATGTTCCACACTTCACAGTCTTCCATTTTATTTTTCAACAGTTCGTGATCGTATTCAAAATTATTCCCCAGTTGCACAAAGCTGTACGTCAAAAAATTTTAAGGGTCCCAACGTTACCTTCCCTTCTGACTGTTATGACACACTCGTATTACTTTCCTGAATTTTTGGACATGTTTCTGGACTGAAATGGTTTAACAGTTATTATGGAAGTCAGACAGTCTGTGGTGTTGCTATGAAGATACCTGCGCTCTCATGTTTACACAATTCCTTGTTTGACGACTTTCAAATGTACATGGTGGTTCCTCTAACATTACCTTGGCCAATTTTGTCAAGTTCCTNGATTCCTTGTTTGACGACTTTCAAATGTACATGGTGGTTCCTCTAACATTACCTTGGCCAATTTTGTCAAGTTCCTTTTGCAAACAATGCAACTAATGTTTTGGGATTAGCTGAATTAGCATAAAACAATACTATGAAATCCTTTTATGGTCCACTATACTGCCATCATTTTTTCTTCTGATACGGCGAAGTAGGTTTCGCTATGGGGTCCCTATACAAACGGCTACTTGTTTGCATTAAGCAGTAACCTTACAACGTTTACTCTCTGTCTCACACAACTTGGCAAGATCTTGACAGTGAGTGAGTGGCAATTTGACATATACAAAATAAACAACGTGCCATTAACAAAATCCTGTATCAACACGACGCACAATGCGTAGCTGGCAATATCTTTTTTATTTCTCCGACTTCAACTTGGCTCGTGGGACGTCACGTTAACCTCGCCGAGGAACGAATTTGAGGCAGCTGCACCCAGAAAAAGATTGATAAACACACGTTGCAAGCTACAGCAATACGCACGTCAATCACGCGCCCCTGCCTGACCAGCGGAATGAAGCCAGCCTGCCCCTGAGCAAGCGTCACGTACCACAAGCAAGCACAGAACTAGCCCGCGTCCAGCCCTCACCAAGAGAGCGCAGTAAGGGATGATGCCTGCCCACGAAGGGAGGAGCCAGCCGGACGAAGATGACTGAACCACAGCGAAGGAAACTGATGGGAGGCTGTCGATTATATTTAGGGTCGGACAAGCCCTGAAAACGCCCGTTGAC
The DNA here is from genome assembly GCA_002778355.1 of Clitarchus hookeri. Classification (NCBI taxonomy): domain Eukaryota; kingdom Metazoa; phylum Arthropoda; class Insecta; order Phasmatodea; family Phasmatidae; genus Clitarchus; species Clitarchus hookeri. The sequence goes on along the minus strand of NQII01002263.1, from coordinate 194,358 downwards.
GTAGAGTTGTCATCACATTGGCTTCCTATGCCTTGGCAACTCAGCTGCTCACTCTACCACTGCCGAGCTCGGGCTCTCTGCCTCAACTGATGAGTGTGTTTTACAATTTACGAAAACAACAAAAAAACAATGCACTGTTTATATTAGAGAAACACAAATATTTAAACGATAGGCATGTTCTGGTACAAGAATTTCTCAAAAATGGAGATCAACAGCAAAATCTGCACAAGATGCAATGCCTGATGAGAGAGTTGTTAAATGTTTGCTAGGAAAAAAAAGACACTCTTTCACGAAACAATGTTTTAAAAGGAAGATGTGTTATGGTTAAAATTATTCNGTTTGCTAGGAAAAAAAAGACACTCTTTCACGAAACAATGTTTTAAAAGGAAGATGTGTTATGGTTAAAATTATTCGTCAGAACAGCATATATGAACAGAGATTCCCGTGAAAATAGGCGTAAAAAAAAAGAGTCAAGAATCAGCCTATGAGACAGTTTGTTACAAAAGTAATACTATTCAAAGGGGAATTTGTTTTTTGCAAAGGCACAAAAATATTTTCACAAAATTTGTCTGTTATATAAAATTGCAAAATAAGCAAACACTTAGGAAAAAAAAAAAATTGTGCAAGATTCACATATGAAGTAAAAACTTGGTTTGAGCAATTAATTGCATTAATAGTTTGTTCAAATATTGTTCGACAATACTGCAGGATAACTTAAAATGGTGTTTGTTTAGGTTATAGGAAAATGTGTTGATTTAAACTTAATGTTAAAGTTTTTGATACAGCAACATCAGTTACAATGGGAGAATTTTAAATTTTTTTATAATGTTAATGTTGCAGTGTACAAGTATTATAATAAAAATATAAAGAACATGTTTGTATTCACAATAGCATTGGCAGAGAACATCAAAATCTACAATGATAAAAATGTGACTAAAAACATGTTCTTATAACCTACAAATTGGGCGCACAAAGCGACAAATAAATGTAACCAGTTTTCTTAAGTTATTAATAACAGGGTCTAAGTTTTTCAGTCTAATTGTTGGGATAATGCAAGATGTGGCACACTCCAAACATTTTTTATTTCTGTCATTGCAGAATAGTTCTTTTTATGGTCGCATTCTTAGATAAAATTTGTATTGTGTGGGGCAATCATTATGGTGATACAAACCATTGCTATTATTTTATACATCTGCGTAAACTGCCTCTTTTTATACATAAAACTCACTCACACGCACGCACGTGCACATGCACACGTGCGCGCACACACACACACACACACACACACACACACACTTACTGAATGCAACAATAAGTATGTATTTTGTTTTTATTGAACTAACAAATTTCAGATAATAAAATAACATATTTACATAATATCAAGCACGTCAATTTAATATTGTGCTGACAGGAAATGAATTGTGCGCGTACTTTATTGTTAGTGATATTTTATAACATTTTATAAACAAGATAAATATTAATGAAATTTTTAGNAATTGTGCGCGTACTTTATTGTTAGTGATATTTTATAACATTTTATAAACAAGATAAATATTAATGAAATTTTTAGAAAAAGTAGTGAAAAACATACCCTCATCATTATTGAAGTAATCGTTTATATAGTTTCAGAGAAAAAACAGGTGTGTGTATTTGTTGACAAACAAAACATTATTTTAAAAGGTAGACAAGTTCTGTTGACATTACTCTTTAGAAATACAGATACATACACAGATTACATTCTAAATGCTAGTATTATCTTTAGTGTAAGAGTTATTTTTTTGTATGCATTAAAAGAGCTTGAAATTCGGGAACTTTTCAGTACGCTCCCTCTGGATTGACTCGAACTATAAATCCCACGCTCACAGATACGAGTTGATACTTTAAAATCATAAGAAGTAACTGCATTGTTTGACATCTATTATTCAAAACAAACAAGTTTCTACATTTGATGTGCGTTTTTCGGCAGTATGCATGTCATGGTGTTTCAAATTTTAAAGTAGAATGAATTTTTGTACGAGCTGTGAGAATTTCCGAAATCTTTCTTGGAGATAAAATAAATAACGTTTTCTTAGTACTCTATATGTGCAATACTTCAGTTGCATTTTGTAAAACAAATGCCTGTCAGGTACGTTTTCACTTCATATTAGTTTTCAATGAACATCTGATGGTATCTAAGCAGCTTCCTCAATTCTATATTGGTTTTATGAAGTTGTGTTGTAATAGGGCTACATATAAGCCATCAGTACACAATTTTATCTTACATCATTATAAATGAGAAAATTCAAAATCTACAAAACTTATAGGCATGATACAGACCAAAATCTGTCTCAGTANTTACATCATTATAAATGAGAAAATTCAAAATCTACAAAACTTATAGGCATGATACAGACCAAAATCTGTCTCAGTACTGCAAAATCAGACTAATTTAGACAACGCAATCCCAAATCTAGTCTTATTTAATAAGTTTATGGAGCATATTGTATTAAAATAAATTCTGTATTTGGATTGAACTCAGATGGATTCAAAGTCCACATCCATAGAACATATTCTATGATTCCATATTTTTTTTAAAATCTGTTTTTCAAGCCCACATTCATTGAAAGTCCAGTAGTAGTATTGAAAATTTTTGTCAGTCCCCTGAGAAACACAGCACAGAGAATCTACTGTAATTACCATCATAGAGAGTTTGGTAGTATGTCTCTTACCGCTGATATCTTATTACTTTCACAGATAACGTGGTAAACATAATGAGAGATGTTTTTCTATGACAAACCAATAGTGGTATGTGTACCTGTCTTGCAGGGAGATGCCCAAGGAGGTTATTACAGCATACGTCTGTGGAGGCCCTGCTGCTTCGCTGCCTGTACTGCTGGGTGAAGCCAGGGGCGGAGTTTATTTCCTGACTAGTGCTGCAAGACTTATCACCACAGAAAAAAAGACGCTCAGAGTGTGCAAAAAAAACCTATCAACTTCTCGCGTATTTCATATTTTGGGGATTGTCGCACAGTTTCTTCCTTGCGACCACAGACTGGTTTTTTGACAATATGCTAAAAGGAAAAAAATAAATAAATGCTTGATCCCTTATTTTGTTCCTAAATTGATAACCTAACAACACTACACTATCGCAGTCAGTTCGCATGAGTTCAATTTTTTCCAAGGACATGAATTTTAGAAATTGCTCACAGAATGAACTAACCTTTTAGTATTCTAGTTGTAATGCAAGTTTCGAAACATACAACTTGATAGCTCAATGTTTTTGAGTGGTTAAATGTAATATATCAATTATTTTATTTATACGGTTTTCTAACTTAACAAATAGCTGCAACCAAATTTATATTAAAAGCCATAATATTAAGCATACATATACAAATAGAAAAACAAACTACACCATGAGTTGGCTTCTACAACTAAAAAAGTGATTGAAATACGAAAAGACAATTAATTGAAACCTAAAATAATACGTTTCATTAAAAATTTAATTTAAAAAAACCATATGATTAAATATAAAATTAAATCTGAGTTAATTGATAGTTGTGAAAATAAATTTCATAGAGTAATTTGTAACTGTGGCATGTTTAATTGATAATGCACTGAAAATCAAAATAGAACTTTAAGAGAAAAGAAGAAAATTCCGTATGATTTTTTGGGAATCTGTGAAAGGAATGAGTCCAAAATATTTATAGATACCCTACAAGAGAGTGTTCAGTATCGTTATAAGTAAAACTTATAGCGTATATAAAAAAAAAATACTTTCAATATTTATTGTTATACGCAAATGTAAACAACAATTTTTAATTATTTTTTAAGCGAGATATTTTTTGCACCCTACAAAACAATTGTTTGCTTCTGTTCCGATAAAAATTTAAGGCGCGGCGAAAAGCAGTGAAGTATATAAAAATGGAATTTGACTTTCCTATGGAATGTCTCATTTAGATGTTTTTTGGTCCAGCCATACCACATACCACAGTTGTACAAACCACATGACATCATTATGCTTGGGGTGGTGTAGTGGTTAGACTGCTCGCCTCCCACCAAGGCAAACTAGGTTATATTCCCCGTGGGGCCGCCCCTGGATTTTCCTATGTGGGAATTGTGCCCGACAATGCCGCTGGTCAGCAAATTTTTTTCTCGGGGATCTTCCATTTCCCTCGCTCTTGCATTCTGGCACTGCTCCATACTCACCTCATTTCATCCTCATTGGCTCTCAAGACCTTGATATCAAGAGCCGCCCAAAACTATTCACACACTCATTATGCTTGGGGAGACCTTTGCAAACTTGCATCCACTTTAAACCTTGTTCTGCCCCAGGCTTCAACTCTACCCCAACTAGGGCGTCTCCAGATGTTTATTATATACAATATCCTTGGGTGAATACACCACTACTATTTCCCAACAGACAACCTACAGTCTCATCCCATACTTTTTTGAATATTTCTGTTTATTATGTACTAATTTGTATATATATATACTGATTCTGATGCTCCAGTCTTAGTTCGTAATTATTTTCATGAGAACAGCTATATATTATACACACATCTGTTGACAACAGCTACTCTTTGTAGTGTTTCGGTTTTCTCATTGTGCCATACACTGACCCAGCGCTCTGCTAAGAAATATTGTCACAAACTATTTCTTATTTCAAAACTTATCTGCATTGCACGAATCATTCAAAGAACATATCCTACCATCTATATTTAGGAAAACTATAGGTCAACAAGGCAAATTAATGACAAAAAAAGTTGTTGGAAACATTGTGCTAATAGCTATTCATTTGAATACTCTGTTTTATTACATAACAGTCGCCTCTGCCTTACAGATGCACCATCTATTCGAAAGGCTGAAAAGAGCTAAAAGTAAACATTTTTATCAGTTAAAAGATTTTGTCTTTGTTTAGATGTTTCTAGCAGTACCAACAAACACTGAATGTACATACACTATACCAGACTCTCAACTCCCGGCATAAAGCTGGAGGGGTGAGTTGAAGCGGCTCCTGCTATGAAGAGTTACAGCCAAAAGTAGCCAAAAACAACCAAAGAGTTCCTCGCTTCTGAAGAGTCATTTTGGTTAACTCATTTTAACTGAGAAGTCACCCACTCTTCACGTGGAAAAGGGAGCTTGCGTAAAGGTTATCAGTCTTGAGCAGGAGAGTCGAGGAGAATACCGCGGTGGTTGTTAGGCAACTGCTTCCCCTCTCGCCAGCTACGCGAGGAGACAAAGCAATGTTGCACCTGACAAGCGAGAACTGAATTGAGAAAGAGAAGAGCACGATGGGTGCTACGCTCAACACACATGACGTGCCGCGGGCAACGTCCAACATCCCTCTAGCCTACGCAAGGGCCGCCGGGCCCCCCGGTCAAGATCCGTTAGCTGTACATGCCACCGAACCATCTCGATGCCAGAGTACCACGCCCGCAGAGTTGCTACTGCTGCTGCCTGTACACTACTGCCAACCAAACACCTCCACCTGGCCACTGCCAAGCAGCCCAGCACTCTGCCACTTCCATCCTTCACGATCCCATCGCTGACCCTGGGGCCCAGAGTATATTTACCGGCCACGGACCACAGTTCAAGGCTGGTTGGCCTCGGCTAAGTTGTATGGCCTTACTTTGCACGAGTGCAACTGACCTTCGCTTTGTCTACGAGCCAATAGAGGCCGTCCTTTTAACGAAATAACCGAATACACATCAATAACAAGAGTTTAAATAAAGCATTTCTTCCCNCCAATAGAGGCCGTCCTTTTAACGAAATAACCGAATACACATCAATAACAAGAGTTTAAATAAAGCATTTCTTCCCCGCACAGGTGTAACACTGCAGCAGCAAAATATTAACATGTATCATGTGTAATGTGGTGTATTGTGAATAACACAAACATGTTAACACTAATAGAGTTTGCAGGCTTAACAATATGTAAAAATCCTAATAACCATAAGAACTGTCATCAATACAGACTTGGTTAAAAAGTCTTAAAACTGACGTAAATACGGTTCCAAGAGAGGCCTAAATTGTGAACACTCGTACATAATTATTTTTTAAATGTGTAGCATTGAGTGGATAAATGAAAACAGTAAACAAAGCATTTGACAAGTTAAATGTTAGAAGTTGCATGCAAGCGTTTTNGCATTGAGTGGATAAATGAAAACAGTAAACAAAGCATTTGACAAGTTAAATGTTAGAAGTTGCATGCAAGCGTTTTTGTTTTCATGTAACGGAAGGATACCTAATCTGTACGCAAAAGTTAAACTCTAGCAGTGCTTTAGAAAAGTGCGAAGTAAGTGTAAATGGCCTTTATCACCTTGACATTGATGTGGGTCAGTGTTACAGGGGGAAGGGAAGAAGTGGGAATGTTTTCTCAGCCACGCCCATCAACAACAGGTGTAAGGGAGAGGGTACGAAGAGGGTGACCAACCATAAGAAGAAAACACAACAAAATGCAGAATTTTCTATCTCAAAGATTTCTTGTAGCTTTGCTTTAAATTTTCGTAAATCAGTTTTGTATATTATTTCAAGACAAGTACACACATGAAGTTACCCTTCTATAGTGAACATGGAAAGTGATCCTTTCACATTCATTATAAAAGGCTATCTTGTATTTACGAGTTTATTATGTATCATTTTCTTGTTAAAATTTAATTATGTGAAGTGCATTAATTGTACATCATCCTATTGATAAACAGAATGTTTTATATCTACCCAATTGTGTAGTAAAGCATCCACCACTAAACATCAATTAGACTACATTATGTATTTTTGAAAGAATAAGGAAAGAGTACATATTTTGAAAGTAACATTAATCCTGTCTATTGCAGAACGAATGCATATATACAAGAACCGATCCACCATTTTTGTTTCAAGCCTATCACTTGACTGACAAAAGCAAGAAAACATGTAAACAATCTTACGCATGCTTACTGTTTTCTGTATTCACAAATAAGTATTTTTATAAACATAGAGAGACATATTTTTTAAAAAAATTTATGTTACATTACTGAATTTACTTTTTGGACACTAAACTGAAATAAGTTAAAAATTGCTTTTAATGATGCTGCACTTTATCAATACCACCATAGGTATAATAGCAAACTAAATTCTAATTAAACATAAGCACAAAGCCTCTTGCTACATCGATGAATCAACATTATGGAACTGGCAAATAGGCATAATTTTGTGAATCTGTGCTGCTGTAACCTTAAGTAAAACCTATAACTTCCCCACGAGAAGCAACTAAAGATGAATTTAAGGTCTTTGAAAGTTATATGGTGCTCAGTGATAAATTTTTTTTGTGACAAAGTTAGTAATATACATCTTCGCGAGGTATCAACAATGTTACAAAACCACTCTCGAAAATCTTGACACTTCATAATGTTGTTACATTTAATAAAGTTAAAGTTGTAGAAGATTTATAAAAACACGTACAAAACAGTTAGCCCACATATCCTACGAACTCATCATTTGATTACAAAAATGTTTAAAAAAATGTGCAAGATATGTAAGTAAATACAATACTAATATTTTGATTTCTTTAGCGTATCAGCTCTAAAGACCATGACGTTAAGAGCCGCCCAAATCTCTTCACACTCTCACTCGATGCACACACACATGCATGCTTTACTACATGCACACGCTCTCTCACTCCCTCATACACTCACTCTCTCCCTCTCATACTCTCACCCACATATACACACACTCACGTGCATTCACACAAGCTCCCTCACTTATTATTTTGCATAGCAGTATCCAAACTATATTATGTTCCATACTATTGTTACATTTGTCATTACAACTGCCTTAAATCAATGAGCATTGTAAGATTTGCAATTCCTACACAAAGTCTAGTTAGATCTGCTAAAAGATTGAATAAAAACATGTGAAGTTGAGCAGAATGCAGTGCTGTCATTAGGAGTCCCATTACACTCACGCGCACATGTGAAAAGTTTCTGGTCGTGAGGCAGTTTGGNCTCATCCCATACTTTTTTGAATATTTCTGTTTATTATGTACTAATTTGTATATATATATACTGATTCTGATGCTCCAGTCTTAGTTCGTAATTATTTTCATGAGAACAGCTATATATTATACACACATCTGTTGACAACAGCTACTCTTTGTAGTGTTTCGGTTTTCTCATTGTGCCATACACTGACCCAGCGCTCTGCTAAGAAATATTGTCACAAACTATTTCTTATTTCAAAACTTATCTGCATTGCACGAATCATTCAAAGAACATATCCTACCATCTATATTTAGGAAAACTATAGGTCAACAAGGCAAATTAATGACAAAAAAAGTTGTTGGAAACATTGTGCTAATAGCTATTCATTTGAATACTCTGTTTTATTACATAACAGTCGCCTCTGCCTTACAGATGCACCATCATTTTGAAAGGCTGAAAAGAGCTAAAAGTAAACATTTTTATCAGTTAAAAGATTTTGTCTTTGTTTAGATGTTTCTAGCAGTACCAACAAACACTGAATGTACATACACTATACCAGACTCTCAACTCCCGGCATAAAGCTGGAGGGGTGAGTTGAAGCGGCTCCTGCTATGAAGAGTTACAGCCAAAAGTAGCCAAAAACAACCAAAGAGTTCCTCGCTTCTGAAGAGTAATTTTGGTTAACTCATTTTAACTGAGAAGTCACCCACTCTTCACGTGGAAAAGGGAGCTTGCGTAAAGGTTATCAGTCTTGAGCAGGAGAGTCGAGGAGAATACCGCGGTGGTTGTTAGGCAACTGCTTCCCCTCTCGCCAGCTACGCGAGGAGACAAAGCAATGTTGCACCTGACAAGCNCGCGGTGGTTGTTAGGCAACTGCTTCCCCTCTCGCCAGCTACGCGAGGAGACAAAGCAATGTTGCACCTGACAAGCAAGAACTGAATTGAAAAAGAGAAGAGCACAATGGGTGCAACGCTCAACACACATGACGTGCCGCGGGCAACGTCCAACATCCCTCTAGCCTACGCAAGGGCCGCCGGGCCCCCCGGTCAAGATCCGTTAGCTGTACATGCCACCGAACCATCTCGATGCCAGAGTACCACGCCCGCAGAGTTGCTACTGCTGCTGCCTGTACACTACTGCCAACCAAACACCTCCACCTGGCCACTGCCAAGCAGCCCAGCACTCTGCCACTTCCATCCTTCAC
>NQII01002263.1:162124-184451 GCA_002778355.1 Clitarchus hookeri | reverse complement strand
ACTGTACCGTACTTCAACATCACTCGAGCCAAGGTTTGGTGATGACCAAGCAAGCCTGAATATTCTCCAAGGAGTTGTTCCCTAATTCTGAGGCTGAACTCAAATGTTCAACAACTTCACCAAACACCGAGGAGCAGCCTCTTCTGTAATTGTAGGAGTGAGAGTGAGTAGGAGTGAGAGTGAGTAGGAGTGAGTGGGTAAGTGAGAGTGGGAGGGTGAGGGTGAGTGAGTGGGAGGGTGAATGAGTGGTAGGGTGAGTGGGTAAGTGAGAGTGGGAGGGTAAGTGAGTGGGAGGGTGAGTGGGTAAGTGAGAGTGGTAGGGTGAGTTGGTAAGTGAGAGTGGTAGGGTGAGTGAGTGGCAGTGGGAATGAGAGTGTGTGCATTTGTGTGATAGCCAATATTGGATGTGTTAGATTTATATGCTTTAACCGTAATCAGTTTCATAACTAAATCAATAATTTAAAATTCACGTATGTTTATTTATCAACTTTGTAACTTTACGCTAGGTGTTTCAAACATAACTGTGTAATTTGCGTATGTTTCTGTGAATTGAATGTTTGCCACAGTCCCAACAAAGAACTAAACCCAGACAGAAAATTTAAGTACGTAATTAAATAAACCTAGAAAAACTAAGCATGTAAAGAAATATGAGTGGAATAAAAGTTATGTTAGGCCGATTTGTGTGCATGTTCGCTACTATCCTTAAGTTTGTCGCTGCTAAATACAAAAAATTAGCTAAACGAGTTTCATGCTTGGTGTTACTGTCTTTTCTTTGGACTGGATGCTCCTTTGTTTTAATATTTATTCCAATAGAGGCCGTCCTTTTAACGAAATAACCGAATACACATCAATAACAAGAGTTTAAATAAAGCATTTCTTCCCCGCACAGGTGTAACACTGCAGCAGCAAAATATTAACATGTATCATGTGTAATGTGGTGTATTGTGAATAACACAAACATGTTAACACTAATAGAGTTTGCAGGCTTAACAATATGTAAAAATCCTAATAACCATAAGAACTGTCATCAATACAGACTTGGTTAAAAAGTCTTAAAACTGACGTAAATACGGTTCCAAGAGAGGCCTAAATTGTGAACACTCGTACATAATTATTTTTTAAATGTGTAGCATTGAGTGGATAAATGAAAACAGTAAACAAAGCATTTGACAAGTTAAATGTTAGAAGTTGCATGCAAGCGTTTTAGTTTTCATGTAACGGAAGGATACCTAATCTGTACGCAAAAGTTAAACTCTAGCAGTGCTTTAGAAAAGTGCGAAGTAAGTGTAAATGGCCTTTATCACCTTGACATTGACGTGGGTCAGTGTTCCAGGGGGAAGGGAAGAAGTGGGAATGTTTTCTCAGCCACGCCCATCAACAACAGGTGTAAGGGAGAGGGTACGAAGAGGGTGACCAACCATAAGAAGAAAACACAACAAAATGCAGAATTTTCTATCTCAAAGATTTCTTGTAGCTTTGCTTTAAATTTTCGTAAATCAGTTTTGCATATTATTTCAAGACAAGTGCACACATGAAGTTACCCTTCTATAGTGAACATGGAAAGTGTTCCTTTCACATTCATTATGAAAGGCTATCTTGTATTTACGAGTTTATTATGTATCATTTTCTTGTTAAAATTTAATTATGTGAAGTGCATTAATTGTACATCATCCTATTGATAAACAGAATGTTTTATATCTACCCAAATGTGTAGTAAAGCATCCAGCACTAAACATCAATTAGACTGCATTATGTATTTTTGAAAGAATAAGGATTAAGAGTACATATTTTGAAAGTAACATTAATCCTGTCTATTGCAGAACGAATGCATATATACAAGAACCGATCCACCATTTTTGTTTCAAGCCTATCACTTGACTGACAAAAGCAAGAAAACATGTAAACAATCTTACGCATGCTTACTGTTTTCTGTATTCACAAATAAGTATTTTTATAAACATAGAGAGACATATTTTTTAAAAAAATTTATGTTACATTACTGAATTTACTTTTTGGACACTAAACTGAAATAAGTTAAAAATTGCTTTTAATGATGCTGCACTTTATCAATACCACCATAGGTATAATAGCAAACTAAATTCTAATTAAACATAAGCACAAAGCCTCTTGCTACATCGATGAATCAACATTATGGAATTGGCAAATAGGAATAATTTTGTGAATCTGTGCTGCTGTAACCTTAAGTAAAACCTATAACTTTCCCACGAGAAGCAACTAAAGATGAATTTAAGGTCTTTGAAAGTTATATGGTTCTCAATGATTAATTTTTTTTGTGACAAAGTTAATCATATACATATTCGCGAGGTATCAACAATGTTACAAAACCATTCTCGAAAATCTTGACACTTCATAATGTTGTTACATTTAATAAAGTTAAAGTTATAAAAGATTTATAAAAACACGTACAAAACAGTTAGCCCACATATCCTACGACCTCATCATTTGAATACAAAAATCTTTAAAAAATGTGCAAGATATGTAAGTAAATACAATACTAATATTTTGATTTCTTTAGCGTATCAGCTCTAAAGACCATGACGTTAAGAGCCGCCCAAATCTCTTCACACTCTCACTCGATGCACACACACATGCATGCTTTACTACATGCACACGCTCTCTCACTCCCTCATACACTCCACATACACACACTCACGTGCACTCACACACTCTCCCTCGTACACACACATACACACACTCACACACACTCCCTCACTTATTCTTTTGCGTAGCAGTATCCAAACTATATTATGTTCCATACTATTGTTACATTTGTCATTACAACTGCCTTAAATCAATGAGCATTGCAAGATTTGCAATTCCTACACAAAGTGTAGTTAGATCTGCTAAAAGATTGAATAAAAACACGCGAAGTTGAGCAGAATGCAGTATGCAGTGCTGTCATTAGGAGTCCCATTACACTCACGCGCACATGTGAAAAGTTTCTGGTCGTGAGGCAGTTTGGCCCGAGCATCTGACGTGCGTGTGAACAGCACAGCCTCTGAACATACACCAGCATGTATCTCTCAACTACGTTGTGCACTTGCTATCAGCTGATATATCTGGCTTCCCCCCAAGACCGCTGCTTGCCACACACACCCCCGTGCTGCCTGCGACAGTGAGCGGCTCGGACTGCCATGTGCTCCATTGCTCAGTGCGTGTGTCTGGCAGCGTGTAAAAGAGCAGCTGGTTGCAATGACCAGCTCATCACCTCTAAGCTAAATTCTTGAATACCAGGAAAAGGGTCCAACGTGTTATAAATTAATTTTACTTTACTTGTGTTCCGCAACCTAAAGCACAAGGTCACCAGGAAAAGCTCGTTACAACATCAACCATTACGAAATAAGTACATGCAGGCCATGCGTACCTATGTACGTATAACTCCAGAAATTTGTAAACCATTGTTCAGAATAGATGAAGTGTGTTGGCTAACTTACACAAAATAATTGCAGTGAAAAACCACCCTTCAAATTTTTGTGCCTCAGAAATTGGTGGCATCCTTTCATCTGATCAGTAAGTAAGTACTAATAGTAGTTCGCTCGTAACTTTGAGAGGTTTTTTTTTTATATCTTAAATTCTATAATTAACTTTGGTGAATGCGTTTTAATGTGGCAACACGTCTCAATATTTACAAGGTTTTTATTTGCACAATGTTTGATAGTCAAATGTTGCGCCGGTAATGCAACATGGTGTAGTGTCGGTGAGGTGGAGACACAACGATTATTGAGTACCCGCAGTAACCTCTACCCCTTCCTTCTCCTTGGGTTGCTGCTCTACATCCACCTCCCTCCCTCCCCGCGTACACGTAGCTCGTACAATTTTGGCTTTTCCTTGTTAGTTCCTTGAGGGGTCACTTTTGCTTCTGGTGGTCACTGTGTAAGGCTCGGGTGGGCCTTCAGTGCGGCTTTCGTGGTATGATAGGAAGTTAAATTTTTCAGTGGCAGACCTAGTGCTTGGTGTAGCTTGTTTGCATTCTAAATTATTTTTGGTCCTGCTATTTTAAAATTATACTTAGGTAAAACATGCTTTTACGACAATTAGGTATATTTTACGACAACTGGGCTTTGTTTTAGCCACGAGTATAACATCCCTGTCATCGTTTATGATGTCCTTCACTAATTTGTAACGTGCACCTTTTCCTGTACCCCTCGTTTATTAAGAATAATTTTACTGAGCTTTATTAATTTCACTTTATCTGCTTTTTATGTAGTTTGTAGTTTTTTATGTATATATGTAAATTTTAAAATCGTTTCTTTAGCACAGCACACTTACTCATATTGTATGCTAACATTTGCACACATTCAATTATATACAGTAGACTCCCGATTATCCGAGCCTCCGGGTTAACCGAGCTAGTCATCGGAANATTTGCACACATTCAATTATATACAGTAGACTCCCGATTATCCGAGCCTCCGGGTTAACCGAGCTAGTCATCGGAAAATACAAAATAAAAATAATGCTCTCAAAAGCAGGACAATTAGGATGAGAAGCGATGTTTCTTTGTTTGACGTGCAAGGTTGAGAAATCGGCTATTGCTAGGTGCCATATGTTTCCTGTATTGGCTGTTGTTAGGTCGAGCTGTCATTTCGTGCGAATTTGAAGGGAACTAATTCTAGGAATGCTGGCCCACCCGAATCGTCGGGTTTACTGGGAACTGCTCATATTGTCCCAGGCATCTGGCGCTGTCAGTTGCCTCTGTGCTCTCCGTAAAGGTGGTTGTGTTAGTGATTTTAACATCTGTGCTTTTATTGATTTCTTTGTTTCATTATGAGTGGAAAACGGAAGAGAGTTGTAGTTTCTCTTGAAACAAAATGTAGTGCATTGAAACGGTTAGACAGTGGCGAAGCAATTAAAAAGGTGGCTGCCGAGTTGGGAGTTGGGGAAGTGACTGTTGGGGACTGGAGACGTAACCGGAAAGAAATCGAAAACTTTGTCAACAAAAGTGTGAGTGGTGGCAGTGGCTTGAGTCGAAAGACTTTGAAGAAGGGCGACTATGAGCAGACGTCTGAAGCTCTTTTTTTGTGGTTTTCACAGCTTCGAGGGATGGGTAGTCCTGTGAGTGGCCCAATGCTTCAAGCTAAGGCGCTCGAGTTCCACAAGAACTTTAAAGACGGCGATGAAAAATTCACTGCAAGCGATGGTTGGCTGGACAGGTGGAAAAAGAAATATGGCATAAGACAGCTGAACATTAGTGGGGAAAAATTGTCGGCTGACTCGTCTGAAATTGCGGAATTCCAGAAAAAAATGGAAGAAATCATTTTTGAGGAGGGATTAACCTCAGATCAAATCTTTAACTCAGATGAAACTGGTCTTAACTTTCGAATGCTACCTTCAAAAACCTTAGCAGCAAAATCTGAAAAAACTGCTCCCGGATTTAAAAAGAGTAAAGAGAGAGTCACAATTCTGGCTACCTGCAATTCTTCGGGTTCTTTGAAACTAAAGCCTCTGCTTATTGGAAAGTCTAAGAACCCAAGGGCCTTTAAAAATATAAAAGTCAATTGTCTGCCAACAATGTACCGCAACCAAAGAAATGCATGGATGGAAAGCAAGATTTTTAGTGACTGGTTTTTCAATGAATTTGTTCCTGTCACTGAAGCATTTTTGAAAAAAAAGAAGCTCCCCAGGAAAGCTATTTTATTACTAGACAATGCGCCATGTCACCCAGATGCCCAAGAGCTGTGCAGTGGTGATATTAAAACGATATTTCTACCCCCTAATGTGACATCGCTCATTCAACCTCTAGACCAAGGAGTTCTCGAAACGATGAAGAGAATTTACCGTCGAAGGCTTCTCCAGATGTTGATTACAAAATTAGATGACGGAATGACTGTCAAGGAAGCCTTAAAGCAAGTCACAATGAAAGATGTTGCGTACTGGATTGCTTCAGCGTGGGATGAGGTAAAACCTACCACCATTCAAAAGTCCTGGAAAAATTTATTTGGCTTAGATGGACAACCCAAACAAGTGCCAGAACAGGAGAATGTGAACGAACTAGTTCAACTGGCCAATGAGCTACCTGTTGAAAATCAAATCAACAGCGACGACATTCATGATTGGTGCAGTGCAGATGTCCAGATGGAGATTACCGATGAGGAAATTATCGATATGGTTACCAATCCTAAGCACAGTGAAGAAGACGACACGGACGAGATAACTCCAAAATTATCACATTCTGATGGGTTGAAATCGATCAACGCTGCTCTTGCTTACATAGAGCAACAAGAAGAGTGTAGGCCACATGACATACTAACTTTTCAGCGTTGGCGTAACATCGCATCATCCAAGAGAGGACAGAGGTTAACTCAGAAAACAATAAAAGACTTTTTTAAGTACTAATATGTAATCTCATGTTTGCACTAACTTACAGGTTTATTTTACGATTTTCAATTATGTACAATATAGCAGTTTTTACATTCTTAACATTTTTTTCGTGTTTTTAACACAATAATACCTAACCTCCGTATTATCCGAGTTTTACCGTATCCGAGGTGATCTCGGTCCCAATTACCTCGGATAATTGGGAGTCTACTGTACTATAAAGGTGTAAAATTCAATATTTAAATAATTTTAAAGAATATATATATATATATATATATCCTTTGATAATTGAACTGTGGTTTAGCATTTTCAGTTTACTTATCCTGTTAGAATTGTACATCACGGTGCAACGTAATTTAAATCTGGTACCAACCTGTGGAGTTACAGAAATNTGTACATCACGGTGCAACGTAATTTAAATCTGGTACCAACCTGTGGAGTTACAGAAATTGCATCATTTTGTCTATAGTAAGACATTTCTCTCACCTCCCCTTTATTTATTAATTACACAAAGTTTCAACATTTCGTATCGCATTGTAATTGTACTTGCTACGTGTGTGTAATATGAAACACAGCGTGGTGACATGTCGAGGGTTGGATAGCGAATATTGCATTTTCTCGGGGCAAGTCTGTCCGTGCGGCACCAGGGGTTGATCATTTATGTTCATCGGTTTCCTAAATATACTAAATCATAATCTTCAGAGAGACTGCACAAAGACATTCCTGCCATCGCATTAATTTTTAGACTTGTGTGTCTTTTATCGTGTCACCTAGTGACCAGAGCAAAGTGGTCGCACTTGCTTATTATGTGCGTTGCGTTGTACGGTGATTATTCACTGCTACTTATGGCGAGTACAGTTTGCTCGACCCACATCTGTAGTGTTTATTGTAGAGACGCACAGTGTTGATATGGCAACTCCATGGCCATGCACGAGCTGGCTGCTCTCTCCAACTGAGTGTTTGCTCGCTGCGGCCTGATGAGGGGAGCCAACCGTATTTTTTAACTCACGTCTGGTATCTTGTGCGAGCCCATGCTAGGCTTACTTACGCACATATAGTATTTGCACGTTGGATCAAGAAGACAATAGCCAAGTTGTCGACCATCCCCTGGGTGGGGGCAACAGTCTTGAATCAGCCTGAGCATCCACTGGTTGAGTCGCATCCACAATTCCTGAACTACACCTTCCATCAAGTTCCCCAGCACATTCAGATTCTTCACTGCTAAACCCAATCCCACCTGCACGGCCATAAACGTAGCTAACGCCTACTGTTCATCCCCAGAAGTCATATTAAAACTCAGTCGTGCGGAAAAATAACAAGTTTTTTCTTTCACAAGGACTAAATAAACAAAATCTAAGTATCTTTACCATGCTGAGTTCAAATATGTGCTCACATTTTCCCCATCAGGCAGGCTTTTTTTGTGGCACGTGTTTAAAGTTTTAAACAAATTAGTACTTACGAAACACTAATAATAAATATACAGCTAATTTACGCTTACCTAAAAAGTTTTATATGATGATTTTCGGCAAAATTTTGCGTTCGGGATGTCTCTCTTCATGGTCCAGCAGTAGTCAGCCAGCATATTGGGACTCCATTTGCCTTGGTACCTCTTTTCCATAGAGCCCCAAGATTTTCAGGGAAGAAGTCTACGTGAGAGTCTAAGAAGTGAATTTACAGACATGTTGCAGCCCATTCCTTTGTACGACGTCAGAAGATCACTCATTATTTCACTATAGTTTTTTTTTTATTATTGCCAAGAAACCCACAACAGATATTTTTGAATAATTTCCACGCTGCTTTTTCCGGTGGATGCAACAGTTCCTCGAAATGTTCATCATCCGATATTAGTGATCTTATTTGTTATAAATGTTCTTTCCTTCAATTTTGCATAGCTTATTTTAGGAAATTTATATTCCAGATACATAAATGCAGCAGAACATTTATCCATTGCTTTTACAAAACTTCTTATAAGCCCCAGTTGTATATGCAGGGGAGGTAAATACACCTTTTCGGGATCCACTAATGGGGTATTTGTTACATTTTTATGTCCAGGAATAAGAGATTCACATTTAGGCCATTGTTTCTTTATGTAGTGAGACTTCGTATCACTGCTGTCCCATTCACACAAAAAACAGCAGAATTTTGTGTATCCAAGATGCAAACCTAACAATAAAACTATGACCTTCAAATCACCACAGATATTCCAGTTATATTTAGTATAGTAAATTTTTTCTAACAACAATTTCATATTTTCATATGTCTCTTTCGTATCACTGGCATGCGCGACAGGTATTGATGGTAATTCATTCCCATAATGCAGTAGTACAGCCTTCAAACTAACTTTCAATGAGTATATGAACAATCGCCACTCGTCTGGCTGGTGTTGATGTCCAAGAACCTCCATTAATGAACAAACATTATTACAAAAAACTACATGGCCTTCTTTAGTGAAGTATTCATNCCAAGAACCTCCATTAATGAACAAACATTATTACAAAAAACTACATGGCCTTCTTTAGAGAAGTATTCACTGAAATCACTATCGCGACTACCATAAATGCATATCCGTGTATCTTTATGGAGTAGATTCCAACCTTTGAGCCTGGAACTTAAAAGCTCAGCCGACTGTTTAGACAAATTTAAATCCCATATAAGATCATTAAGATCTTCTTGAGTTAAGAGGTGAGGTTCTGATGAACTACTTTGTAGGGCCACTTCTCTCCTTTCTTTCGTCTTCAGTATGAGCTGGGTCGGAGTCGGAGTTATCACTCAAGGTCATGAAAACTGGACACTTTGGTGCAGGATACTCTTCACTATGTGGCACAGGTCTCATTGCAGAAGCCAAATTGGGATACTTAACTGTATATTTTGTTTTGGAATTAATTCCTTTAATGTTGGTTAAGCAGAAATAACAGTCAGTTAAATGGTCCTTCTGTTCCCTCCAAATCAAAGGGACTGAAAACGGTGTATGATGAGTAGCATTTTTCCATCCAGTGAGAAGCCTAACACGTGACACACAGCATATATTTGGGGCCCAGTCTTTATCGAAATCACCAGCTTTACACTCGAAATAAAGCTCATAACGTTTTTTTCACAAGTGGTGTGGAAGTTCGCTTCTGAGACGTGAAGGTCAGCACACCACACACGTAGCAGATATTGTTTGGTTGATTGAAACACTTTGTTGGCATAAAGAAAAGTTTATAAAACTCATACAACTTACAAATAAAAACAATATACAGCAGAAAACCCCTGCACGTGTTGCCAGGCTCACTACAATTTCAATACTGGCTACTGGCCATCTGCTTACTAAAACAATGCAATATTTGACAGGCAGTCGAGACGCATGCGAAAAGGCAGAAGGCGTCTAGGGGTGTCGCCGAGATCCTCAGAGTCAAGACGCGTAGGAAAAGGCAGAAGGCATCTAGGGGTGTTGCCGAGGTGCCCCGAGTGAGTCGCATGGGAAAAGGCAGAAGACGTCTAGGGGTGTTGCCGAGGTGCCCCGAGTGAGACGCGTGGGGAAAGACAGAGGGCGTCTAGCGGTGTCGCCGCCGAGTCAAGATGCGTGGGAAAGCGCCGAGTCAGATACAGCTAAGTGCCAGCTTTCGTCGCTCAAACAGCCTTTGATTCCCCGACGCCCAACATCCACCACGTTAAAATCCGTGAGCATTTTGGTATTTGATCCACCCTTAAGGCTCCCAACTTGCTGGGTACAGATTCGGACAGTGTGTGTATATTTTTTGATTATATAGACTTCTTTATTAAAACACTGAGAGACCAAGTTATTGCTTCCCCCCCGCCTCTCCCCTTCGCAGAGGATAACAGTCATCTTGGTAAGAAAGAGTACAACCCACCTCCAAACGAATTCGCCCCCGACGAAGCTTTGCCCTTACGGCGGCCACAGAAGGAAAGCGGACAAAACACTGCCAGAGGTTTCAACCATGTATATCCAAGGCACCCGTAGTCTGCGCCAGAGAGGTAACTCGTACTCTACGACCTGCCCTGTATCTCCCACGGAGCGAGTACGACCAGCCCTGTATCTCACAGAGAGCGAGTAGCGTCATACAGAAGTATATTACGCGAAAATGACTGTCACAAGAAAACTATGCCTGATGGAAGAAATCTGATTACGTATTTGAATTCCGCTTAAAAAACTGGACTAGGGTCGCTATTCAGTTTCCTTGTGAAAAAAATCACGTTGACGAGTGTAATTATATTAAACTTTCATTTCAAACAACTACCGTATAAAATTGATTGAAAGCCAACGCAGAATGCAAGCCAAACCCAAACTTTCAAAAATCTTTACAAAGAAAATATGACACCAAATGCAATGCCGAATTTGGAATGTGTCGCACACACTCGATCAGCTGTGGGATGGTTTCCGATTGAGCAGCGTATTGATGGTGGACGAGGTGGTGAAGGGAAGCCATATGTAGCAGGAGGAGTTGAAGAATCTACCCCTCCCCTTCCACATTGGTCAGCACCCAGAGGGAGGGCGCAAGGACGCCACACTGGTTGCCAGGCAACTAGCTCCCAACCCGCCAGCCGCGTGAGGGAAGGAAATAAGCTATGCCGAGTATCACAGACGAAAGCTGAAACTTACTCAATCCAAGCCCCGCATATCTACGCAACCACAACCTTGTTAGAGGTCAGCAGTGTTGTCAACTTAGCCGACTTTCTGCTAGTTTTATCTGAACTTAATACTGTTTAGTGAAGAAATATTATTTTTGGTGGGTAGCAGAATTTTGGTGGATTTTAAACAAAGGTACATGATAAAAAGCGTTCATAAGTGTGTATTAATTTCCTTTTTAGAACACCAAAGCTTCCGCCTTTCGCCACTTCATCATGTTCTGAAACGTGAGTCTCTCTTACACTCACACACATATTGGTTATTCTTGACAGAGACAGGTAACTATAATTTTTGAAAAAAGATAAATTTACTACATTTTGTTGATTATTATATAAATACAGTTACAAGTAATTTAACACAAAACTTATTTTCAAACAACTGCTGACATTGTAGTTAATTAAAACTTAAAGAATCACAAAAATTCAAATTTTTTTTTCTAAAATTCAAAACAGCTGTTGTCATTACTATTATTATAAATATATTTTATTGGATTTTGCAATTGGTACTAGCGGATTTTCAATATGTATAAGACTTGGTAACACTGGAGGTCAAATCCAGCCAAGCAATTGGGTGTTAGCTTGACAAAAAAGATGTGTATTTTTATGAACCTGGACCACTTTATTAGACTAGTATTAAGCCTGTAACGGAACTGGTAAATTTATACTTTCCATTTATTTTCCATTTATTAGCTTGTATCATGCATACTTGGTCAGAACTGTGTGTAATATAGTCGGCCCCAATATTAAGCAGAGACATGATTTTAGAGGATCCAAATTGGTAAAAAAAGATGTGTTTACAATGCAGTAAATACGGTATACACAAATGATTTGAAAGTAAAACCCTCCGAAAATGTTCCCATTATAATGTCTTCCCATCTATAAAGCAGGAGTTTTCTAGTTTCTCCATAATCACAAAGTAACAGATTCCCAAAAATACGGTTTTCACTTTCCTTTGTATAATGTAAATTCTTTCCCATTAAAAATGTAGTTTCATGTCATCAAACCATTTGATACAACTTCAATTTACAACATATTTCATAATTTAAGCACAAAGTTTTCTTAAGTGTACGTTAGTGGTCGCACTTTTACACAAACATAATGCATTTTATTCATACATATTTTTCTGCAGAATCTTTCAGGTCACTTTTGTAGGCCAATTTTTATTAGGTCGTGATTGTAGGCAAATTTTATTCACACCTGGACGAGTTCAATAAATAACATTCGTATCCTATGTAAGGTTGCAGACAAGTTCATCTTCAAATCAGTTCTGTAAAATTAGGCATGAGTGGTGCCAGTAAAATTAACTTTAGGCCACAAGCATTCAGCAAGAGAGTGAAGCTTAAACTGCAGTGCAAGTTATACAATTATAAGCTCATGACTGGTAGGATATTCCGAGGGATGATGATGACGGCTCCAAGTCCAGCNAGTGCAAGTTATACAATTATAAGCTCATGACTGGTAGGATATTCCGAGGGATGATGATGACGGCTCCAAGTCCAGCTTGAAACAGTTGCTTACACATTTAGATAGCGATTTATTGAAGTAAGGAAGGAAATGCTGACAGAGGAACACAACCATGAAGGATTAGTTTGATAAAGAACTCTGTTTCTTCAATTCTTGTGTTTATTATCTATCTTTACACATGTTGGTTTGCCACCCTGGTTTCCTCTCTCCGTCTTACGTTCTCCTGCTCGCAATGCCACTTCCTTAATGTCGTCCTCTGCAGAACATTAACACCCTCGACTGACATGACCTACAATCCAGTTATAAATATTTCAATCTTGTGTTAAGCAATATAGTTTAAAAAGTTGATCATTTATAAACAGTAAAAGTTATGTTGAGTGTTATTAACAGGCCAAAATTAAAATATGAAAAAACTGTATATACTAAAGAAAATTTAAATATTTTATAATAAAAATTTTTTTTAGCTTAACACCACAGATATTCANAAAAACTGTATATACTAAAGAAAATTTAAATATTTTATAATAAAAATTTTTTTTAGCTTAACACCACAGATATTCATTTAATTTGCTGTTCCTGAAAGTTAAGTTAGCAAAATGAGGTCTACTAAAATAACTGTAAATCTGATAAAAGTGAAAGACATAATTGTGTCATAACTATTAGAAAAATTATCAATCGGCATTGCTGTCAAAGATATTGGTTTACTAAACAATGGTTGCAGAGTAACTGTGGAACCAATACAATAATGCAGCACGCTGACCGTTTGTTGGCATAAAGGTCCCCGTACACAAAGGGCAGCACAAAGTCAATCGCAGGCATACGAGTGCTTGAGGACAAGTATGCTCTCTCAAAACCAAGTCACGGGCGGAAGAGAGAATATATTTGTTCAGTGAAAAAATACCATACAGTACCGCTAGCACATAAGAACCCTGAACAAGCTGAAAAAGCTCAACACCACATCCATGTTAATCATATATCATATTTTCCTAAAACAAATTGACATTTACATAATAAAATGAAAATTCAGAACTTGTGCGCAAGAGTCATTTTTTCACTGGAGCGATAATTCAATCTTAAGCCAAGGATAAAATCTTACACCCCTGCAGGTATCCTGAAAGTGGGGAGGCCTNACTGGAGCGATAATTCAATCTTAAGCCAAGGATAAAATCTTACACCCCTGCAGGTATCCTGAAAGTGGGGAGGCCTCGAAGGCTAAGGGCTCAGGAAGTTTGGCTGATTATGTGCTGTCATTTTAAAATGTGTGCATGACCCATCACGAAACAAACAGTTTACGTACCGTATTACCTGCGCTTTATTCTCATTTCCAACTTACACTAACTGATGGCATAACTAGCAGATGATCATGCATGGCACACGCATTCGGACTGCAAAATGGCGACGCGACAAAGAAGATTCTTCCTTAAGTTGAGGCAAAGGTGTCGGATATCTACTCCTCCTGCAATTCCTAGTCCTGTGACGACTAGTCGGCAAACACGAGCAAAGCGAGGAGACGTCTGGCGTCCTCGCAGTGAAACACAGCCAGCAGATAGCATCTTACTGCGTAGACAGGGGGTTACATCTACAGATAAGAGATTGACAAGTCTTAAAGATCCCTGCTCCACTGCTTGTGATGTCATGAACAGGCACCAACAGCCGCAGCATCTGCAACCGGTACCGCAAGTACTTACCTATTTACTGTTAGCATTTAGTTTCCTGTGAGTATGTCACAACTGTCAGTAAATATAGCCTCTTTTTTTTTTAACATAATGCACAGGGACTACAGAAAGATTTTGGCTTTGACTGAAGTCTGGTTTCATGAGAATGGTGTTTATGAGCTACCAACATCATTCAAGGTAAGAAGTACACCAATTTACATATATGTATNCGGTTTCATGAGAATGGTGTTTATGAGCTACCAACATCATTCAAGGTAAGAAGTACACCAATTTACATATATGTATGTATTACATGAAATGTATTTTACAATTGTGTTTTGCTCCCCATACAATTATCTTGGGATTTTAAATTACTTCCGATACTTGTAAACCAGCAGGGCGAACACATTTTACACTACATCTGAGAATATGTGATTCAACTGCAGCTCNACTTCCGATACTTGTAAACCAGCAGGGCGAACACATTTTACACTACATCTGAGAATATGTGATTCAACTGCAGCTCAAAACTCTTCCATAACAGCTTTCATATACATTTTGCCTTGTACGGAAGGGGTAAAGTTTGAAGATCAATACATTTTATTATGACTGTATATTTCTAAGAGGTCATGTTTTTTATAAATTCTTTGGTGCATACCTGAATGCAGGGTCCACAAACAAATGCTTCTTTAACTTCCAGAGCTTCTTAAAAGGAACATTTTAAAGTAAAATTAATGATAAAATAGATATNAATGCTTCTTTAACTTCCAGAGCTTCTTAAAAGGAACATTTTAAAGTAAAATTAATGATAAAATAGATATGAAAAAATAACTGAAAGAGAAAAATGACAGGTACTGATTGGAGGTTTTGAAATTCCCAGACATTTCCGCATTGACAGTAGAAATATACATTCTCTTGGAAAGATTTGTCGAGGGAAGTTCATGGCTGCTACTTACTGATATGAAAGCTTCAATTACTATTACCGAGTAAAATGAATATGTAAAAATGTCGAGGGAAAGGTGACGTGAAGAAGAAGGGGTGCAGTCGCACACACTGTGTGGGGAGAGCAGCGCACGGCTGGAGGTGTGCGGTGCGGCAAGCGAGCGGCAGCACATGCAGCAGGCAGCAACATTGATGTTGTTGGACTTCACCCGAATGATGGACACTGGAGAAGGAGGAGGGAGCTGGCGACTCACACATGGGCTTTAGTTGTGACACTAACTCTTCCTTCGTCCACTCCTTTTTGTCGCCCCAGAGGGCAAGGCTGGGGGTGATGACCGCCAGCTTGTTGTCGTCCGGGTACGGGACGTTCAGGTAGTGCACCAGCACTATGTCCGGGTTCTGAAACACACCCACGCTGCTGCACCGCTGCCGCGCACTCATCTCCTACAAGTATCACAAGTTACTACAGTGAGACAGTGGGTGAGAAAGAGAAAGTGAGAGTAAGAGAGAGAGAAGGTAAATGTGAGAGTTAGTGAAAGAAAGAGAAAGTGAGTGTGAAAGTTCGTGAGAGAGAGAGAGAAGGCAAGCAATCAGTGGATGAAAGAGAAGGAGCAGGAAAGCAAACAAGACTATGGGTGAGAGAGAAAGCGAGCAAGACCGCAGGTGAGAGAGAAAGCGTGCAAGACTGCAGGTGAGAGAGACAGAGAGAGAGAGAGAGCAAGGCTGCGAGTGAGAGAGATAGTAAGACTGCAGGTGAGAGTGAACAAGACTGCGGGTGAGAGCGAACAAGACTGCGGGTGAGAGAGAGAGCGAGCAAGACTGCGAGTGAGAGAGATAGCAAGACTGTGGGTGAGAGAGATAGCGAGCGAGCAAGACTGTGGGTGAGAGAGATAGCGAGCGAGCAAGACTGTGGGTGAGAGAGATAGCGAGCGAGCAAGACTGTGGGTGAGAGAGATAGCGAGCGAGCAAGACTGTGGGTGAGAGAGATAGCGAGCGAGCAAGACTGTGGGTGAGAGAGATAGCGAGCGAGCAAGACTGTGGGTGAGAGAGATAGCGAGCGAGCAAGACTGTGGGTGAGAGAGATAGCGAGCGAGCAAGACTGTGGGTGAGAGAGATAGCGAGCGAGCAAGACTGTGGGTGAGAGAGATAGCGAGCGAGCAAGACTGTGGGTGAGAGAGATAGCGAGCGAGCAAGACTGTGGGTGAGAGAGATAGCGAGCGAGCAAGACTGTGGGTGAGAGAGATAGCGAGCGAGCAAGACTGTGGGTGAGAGAGATAGCGAGCGAGCAAGACTGTGGGTGAGAGAGATAGCGAGCGAGCAAGACTGTGGGTGAGAGAGATAGCGAGCGAGCAAGACTGTGGGTGAGAGAGATAGCGAGCGAGCAAGACTGTGGGTGAGAGAGATAGCGAGCGAGCAAGACTGTGGGTGAGAGAGATAGCGAGCGAGCAAGACTGTGGGTGAGAGAGATAGCGAGCGAGCAAGACTGTGGGTGAGAGAGATAGCGAGCGAGCAAGACTGTGGGTGAGAGAGATAGCGAGCGAGCAAGACTGTGGGTGAGAGAGATAGCGAGCGAGCAAGACTGTGGGTGAGAGAGATAGCGAGCGAGCAAGACTGTGGGTGAGAGAGATAGCGAGCGAGCAAGACTGTGGGTGAGAGAGATAGCGAGCGAGCAAGACTGTGGGTGAGAGAGATAGCGAGCGAGCAAGACTGTGGGTGAGAGAGATAGCGAGCGAGCAAGACTGTGGGTGAGAGAGATAGCGAGCGAGCAAGACTGTGGGTGAGAGAGATAGCGAGCGAGCAAGACTGTGGGTGAGAGAGATAGCGAGCGAGCAAGACTGTGGGTGAGAGAGATAGCGAGCGAGCAAGACTGTGGGTGAGAGAGATAGCGAGCGAGCAAGACTGTGGGTGAGAGAGATAGCGAGCGAGCAAGACTGTGGGTGAGAGAGATAGCGAGCGAGCAAGACTGTGGGTGAGAGAGATAGCGAGCGAGCAAGACTGTGGGTGAGAGAGATAGCGAGCGAGCAAGACTGTGGGTGAGAGAGATAGCGAGCGAGCAAGACTGTGGGTGAGAGAGATAGCGAGCGAGCAAGACTGTGGGTGAGAGAGATAGCGAGCGAGCAAGACTGTGGGTGAGAGAGATAGCGAGCGAGCAAGACTGTGGGTGAGAGAGATAGCGAGCGAGCAAGACTGTGGGTGAGAGAGATAGCGAGCGAGCAAGACTGTGGGTGAGAGAGATAGCGAGCGAGCAAGACTGTGGGTGAGAGAGATAGCGAGCGAGCAAGACTGTGGGTGAGAGAGATAGCGAGCGAGCAAGACTGTGGGTGAGAGAGATAGCGAGCGAGCAAGACTGTGGGTGAGAGAGATAGCGAGCGAGCAAGACTGTGGGTGAGAGAGATAGCGAGCGAGCAAGACTGTGGGTGAGAGAGATAGCGAGCGAGCAAGACTGTGGGTGAGAGAGATAGCGAGCGAGCAAGACTGTGGGTGAGAGAGATAGCGAGCGAGCAAGACTGTGGGTGAGAGAGATAGCGAGCGAGCAAGACTGTGGGTGAGAGAGATAGCGAGCGAGCAAGACTGTGGGTGAGAGAGAAAGCGAGCAAGACTGCAGGTGAGAGAGAAAGCGTGCAAGACTGCAGGTGAGAGAGACAGAGAGAGAGAGAGAACAAGGCTGCGAGTGAGAGAGATAGTAAGACTGTGGGTGAGAGAACAAGCAAGACTGTGGGTGAGAGAACAAGCAAGACTGCAGGTGAGAGTGAGCAAGACTGCGGGTGAGAGCGAACAAGACTGCGGGTGAGAGAGAGCAAGACGGCGGGAAAGAGAGAGAGAGAGAGAGAGAGCAAGACTGTGGGTGAGAGAGATAGCGAGCGAGCAAGACTGTGGGTGAGAGAGAAAGCGAGCAAGACCGCAGGTGACAGAGAAAGCGTGCAAGACTGCAGGTGAGAGAGACAGAGAGAGAGAAAAAGAGAGAGAGAGAGAGAGAGAGAGAGAGCGAGCAAGACTGCGAGTGAGAGAGATAGCAAGACTGTGGGTGAGAGAACAAGCAAGACCGCAGGTGAGAGTGAGCAAGACTGCGGGTGAGAGCGAACAAGACTGCGGGAGAGAGAGAGAGAGAGAGCAAGACTGCGAGTGAGAGAGATAGCAAGACTGTGGGTGAGAGAGAGAGAGAGAGAGAGGGAGAGAGTGAGCAAGATGGCGGGTGAGAGAGGGAGTGAGCAAGACGGCGGGTGAGAGAGAGAGAGAGAGTGAGCAAGACGGCGGGTGAGAGAGAGAGAGAGAGAGTGAGCAAGACGGCGGGCGAGAGAACAAGCAAGACGGCGGGCGAGAGAGCGAGCAACATGGTGGGCGAGAGCGAGCAAGACTGTAAATAGTAGGCGAGTGCAAGAAAGTAAAAGATGGATAAGAGCAACTGGAGGAGTGAATTAGAACAAGCGAGCTAAAGAGAGAGAGTAGGTAAGCGTGAGTGAGCAAGAGGGTGGGCTAGAGCAAGTCAGTGTGTGACAGCAGGTGAGGAAGCGACCACAAGCACAGACCAAGAGTGGGCAAGAGACAGAGAGTGTGTGAACAAATACAAAAGGGTGAGCAAGAGACTAAGGTATGAAGCGTGATACATCAGAAGAGACAGAAAATGTGTGTATTTTTATGAACTGGGACCACTTTATTAGATTAGTATTGTGCCTGTAATGGGACTGGTACATTTCTACTTTCCACTTTATTACCTTGTTCTATACATACTTGGTCGGAACTGCATGTAAAATTGTCGGTCCCAATTCTAAGCAGAGTCATAATTTTGGAGGATGCAAATTGGTAAAAAGAAGATCTGCTTACAATACAGTCAATATTGTATACACAAATGTTTTTAAAGTAGAACCCTCTGACAATGTTCCCATTATAATGTCTTCCCATCTATAATGCAGGATTTTTCTAGTTTCTCCATAGTCACAATATTACAGATTACCAAAAATAAGATTTTCATTTTCCTCTGTATAATACTGTAAACTCTTTCCCATTTAAAATTTCATTTATTGTCACCAAACCATTTAATACAACATATTTAATAATTTAAGCATAAATTTGTAGGTGTATGTTGTAATGACGCAGTATTATTAATTTTCGGGACACGTGTTTCATTTTCTTTCGTTTTTCCANTTATTAATCTTTTAAGCTACACGTCATAATAGTGTCTCACAGGTAATGACACAGTATTATTACTTTTCGGGACACGTGTTTCATTTTCTTTCGCTCTGCTAATCTTAGTATATTTTTATCGGGTTTGAAATTAAAAGCCGTGGTGGTTCGTTTACAGTGATAGTTTGTTTATCGTGCATCCGGTTGCCATTTCAGAAAGTTGGAGTTTCTGTTAAGCGTCAGCATTATATTATAAAATTTCAGACTGCGTCGACAGTTTAGCCTGACAAGTTCGATAATCTTCTACGACGCAGTTTCGATAACGTGTGGAGAACGTGCGTGGCAGCCCATGTAAGACCCTTATCTCAGGTTAGGGGAGAGATAGGCAGCACAAGTACACGTGTGCCTGTCGCCGTTGAAGTCAGTTGAATCAAGTCAGTCGTCTGAAGCAGTCGTCAACTAGTGCTCGCCTAGGCCGCGTCGGGCGTGGCGTATAACCCCCACACCGGCAAACTTGAACTTGCTAGATTATTTCTCCACCGGTGTGGGAGGTCGCTGCATTTGTTTTTTCTTCGGGCAAGTTTTTAAGAAATGACATAATTCAAAAACGACTGTGGCGCTGTTCGGCACTTGTCGGTTTATATGTGAACGGTTCGTACTCTGCATACCTGACGATCGTATGTGGACTGTGTCACTTAACTGGTAAATAAAAGTATAGAACAAATACACCGGCACTTGACTTTATTTCATATTTACTTAACGTCCATTTTAAAGAGTCTCGTGTTACTCCGTTTTGAGCTAGTCGAGTGGTAAGTTATAGCCGAGTGGCAACTTAAAGCCGGCTATAACTGTGCGCGTGCCACATTACAAAATGGCGACCCAGCCGCGGGGCACGAATAATAACCACACGTGAAGACTGATCTACGTACATTGAGCAGTACAACACCAAGTTACCGGCAGTTCCAGTGACCGACGCCGAAGTTCCAGGTATGAAACAACCTCATTCTACAACAGCAGTAACACGGTAAGAAATCGTCAATCAACAGTGAAGCCACCAGTACAAAATTCGCCAAGAATTATTTTGTTTATTTTATTTCGTGTGCAGGTTATGTTATTTTATTTAAGTAGTGTAGACAAATTGTACATGTCCTAATAGTAAAGTTTAAACAGTATTTATTATTTCTAGACCATGCCACATACAATACCTGCCAATCTCCATGCACCAAACAAACTGCAAAAAGTAATTATGTACCAGAAAACAGGTTTAAACTTGCAAAGTGGTTTGACCTTGATTCTTATCAGGTGGTTGCCTAAGCTGTTATCAGTTGCGCTACTCATTCGCAACCTTGACATGTGCCACATCTCTACACTACATCCTCGATTGCTGCATCAATATTGGGCCACCATACATAACTTCTCGCCACAGTCTTCATGCGCACCGTTATATCATGGCTGGCATGAAACATCTTCAGCATCGCTGGTTGTAAACCTGCTGGTATTACAACTCTATTCCCCCACAGTATGCATTCCTGCTGCACAGACAGTTTGTCACGTCGTAAATAGTAAGGATGCACGTCATCGTCCTTTACAAAGTTTGGCCATCCATGCAAAATAAAATTCCATCTTGTATTGTTCTTCCTGCCACCTAAACTGTATTCATGAGGGGCTCTGGTGCATCTTCCAGCATTAGCACATCATATGGTACAGGGACTTTGAATTCTGGACTCTGGAGGGGGAAACCTGCTAAGAGCATAAGCATGACCTATTTTGGACCCTGGTCTATATTCCAGTTCGTAGTCGAACATGGCCAACATCAGACTCCACCTTAGTAATGGAGGGGACAGTGTATATGGAATAGATTTATTTGGGTAGAGCAATTGGAGAAGTGCCTTGTGGTCCATGACTATTTTGAAAGACCTGCCAGCCAGCTACTGAATAAATTTGGTAACCCCAAAAATCACTGCTAGTGACTCCTTACCTAACTGTGAATAACTGTACTCACTTTTTTTGTAGTATCCTTGCTTGACCCAAACGCAACTGGGGCCTTCACTCCATCACCCATATCATGAGCGAGAACTGCCCCTACCCCATAATCGGAAATATTGCATGTTAATATCAGGGACTTGCTGAGGTCGTCACCAGACAGGACTAAAGTAACCCTTTTGCTTTCTCAAATGCCTGCGTGTACTTCCTCCCATTCCCACTGAACCCCGGCATGGCACAGAGTAACCTACGCAATGGCTCCAATATCTCTGATCTGTTTTTTAAAAACATCTCATAAAAATTTAGAGGCTCAAGAAATTCCTTCTTATTTTTTGGAACACATACACTGCGTATGGCTTCTACCTTAGTGGCCAATGGGTGAATGCCCTTAACAACAACCTTATGTCTAAGGAACGTGACAAAATCCTTTGCGAAACATTATTTTGACTTTTTAAGTTTCAACCCTGTCTGCTCTAACTGCCTCAGGACAAGGTGAACATGGTACAATGTTCAAGTTCATTACGCCCTGTAATTAAAACGTCATCCAACAAAACCACTGTACCAGGCACTCCTGCTAGAAGTATGTCCATCAAGCGCTGGAATATGGCTGGCCCACTACTCACCCCAAAAAGTAATCTCCCTACCTTGAACAGCCCCTTCATCATATTGCAGTGGTGTCATCTACGGTAAATTGAAAATAGGTCTTTTCTAAGTCCAATCTACTGTAGATCTGTCCCCCATCCAGCACAACGAAAGCTTCTGTAACCGTAAGCAAGGGGTACACATTATTCTCCGAGACACTATGACGCGTGACGCGTACTGACAATTTATTAAATACGATTTCGCCTCATCTTCACGTATCATTACGTAACCCCAGGCGGAGTTTAAACCCTGGATGACTCGCTACCAGAGCCAAGCAGCATGTTCCTAGGCAAGAGGTACCCACGTACAAAGCAGTCAATACCATCTTCACTTTTATATCAGACGTCACGCCACCATCCGCGTATGATAGAAACCAGACAAGCAGCCCAGCGCTGCCTTTAAGATCGCAGGAGCGATGCAACCTGCATACGAGGAAAACCGCACTTCCAGTCTTCCCCGAAAGATAACTAACTTCACCGCTAATGGATGAGCTCCAGCCCGAAGATCCCCGACCGGCCGAAGGAAGCCGAAGGACCTGCAGCCGCCCATCCATA